>PVJA010011621.1:0-54120 GCA_004027025.1 Myocastor coypus | reverse complement strand
TTTTTTTTTTTTTTTTCTGAGTGTAGCATATGCCTGTCATCCCAGCACTCAGGAAGCTGAGGCAAAAAGATTGCTACAAGTTCAAGGCCAGCCTGCATGTAACACAGCAAGACTCTGCTTCAAAAAAATAAATTTATATATAAATCTCTCAGACTTTTACAGTATCTTGGGCCAGAGATATAGCTCAATGGCACAGCACCTGGCTGGAAAGTATGAGATCCTGAGTTATTCCTGATACTGAGAAAAAAAAAATTTTAATTAAAAAAATATATGTATATCCGGGCGTGGTGGCTCACGCCTGTATTCCCAGCACTCGGGAGGCTGAGGCAGGAGGATTGGTGCAAGTTCGAGACCAGCCTGGGCTACAAAAGTGAGCTCAAGGCCAGCCTCAACTGCATAGCGAGACTCTGTCTCAAAAAGACCAAAAAAAAAAAAAAAAAAGTATATATTCTCACTACTGCTAATTTTAATTGGTATTAACATTTGGCAGATCTCTTTCTATTCAGGAGACTTCCAAGAAAGTAACAAAGGTTACATACATCCTTAGGAGCTGAGTTTTCAGGGCTTCTGCTAGGCAGTTTATAGTCTGAGCAACAAATTAATAAGACTGTTATTTTCATCATCCATTTCATTGATTACTAATATTTTCATTACTTTGTTACATTTGTTTCTAGATTAAGAATTTTTAAATCTTATAAATTCCAAGAATTAGTTGCCCTTTGAGAATCAGTATTTTACCTTTTACCCACATTAGCAATTAAAATATATTGTGTTCCATATTGTAAAGAAGGCAAGGGTGATTTGTGATTTTTGCTTTTAAAAGAAAAACAATTTTATATAGTTTTCCATCCAGTTTTGAAATTACCAGTTCCTTACTTGTGTTTCTGTGTATAGTGGAATAATGCTGTGATTTAGAATTCTAATCTGACCTTAACAAATTCAAGTACAAAGAGGTTGAAAATTTGAGGGCCAGTGACATGGCTCAGTGGTCTAAAGCACTTGCTTAGGCAAGCTAAGGCAACCAGTTCAATCCCCGGCACCACATGCTGCGCCAGCCCCACCCCCAGGGCAGGCTGAGCCAGCCATAATATAAAAAAAATAAAGTAAATTTTGAATTAGAAGTATTCAAGGTCTGACTTGTGATAAGATAACTTTGTACTAAATTAAGGTCTCCCTCAAGGCTGTGAGGCTGATCATTGTCATTCACTGAATAATCACTCTTGAGCTGCTATGTATCTCTTTGAGGTCTTGTTTTCTCTTGCTTTATACCACAGTCCTTTTAGTCCAAGCCTTATAGATTTAATCAAAGTATTACCCCCACAGGATATAAAAATGGCTAAACAGAATTTCATGTAACAGATTGTCTGCTAAAAGCTTACATCCTATAAAATTTCCAAGAAGCATATTTATGCAAGTTCAGGACTCAGAAATGTTGTAAGTATTTGTAGTTCTCCCTAAATACAGTATTGATAAAAAGTTATGCGGCATTCAACTGCCAGGCCAGTATCATTTTTGTTTGTAATTGGTACAACAGCCTGAAATAAGTTAGCGTGCCCTTTTGGGTAGACATTTGGTCATTAATGTTGACAGTTTTTGTAATAAGCACCATCTCCAGCCTGCTTCTCTGAGAGGCATCTTTGGGGCAATCTTCCCCTTATTTGCAAAGATACTGGAATAAATCCAGCTCACATTTATAGGGATTAAAGCCACCCAACAACAACTTTCTTAGCCTGGGGCTCATTAGCTAGTATCTACTGCCACAAAGTGACTAATAGCTCCCTCTCTTAGTCCACAGATGCAGATCTCTTGGTTAGGCCAGCCGAAGTTAGAAGACCTGAATAGGAAGGACAGGACAGGAATGAACTACATGAAAGTGAGAACTGGAGTAAGGCATGCTGTGTAAGTGTTAAATTGACTATCAAAAGAACGTAACAACTGTGTTTTTCAGATGTCTAGTTTTAAAATTACACATAGTAACAGGTGGCATAAACTTTTTGAGATGCTGGGCATTTAAAACCGAGAATTAACCATGTGTCAGTAATGTGGCCTACAGCAACCTCTAAAACACCTGTGTCATGCTGCTTGTAAAATTGAAATTATAGTATCAAGCACAGTTTTGGGGGAACTGTCACAAAGCTAATTTACATATAAATGTTCTGTCCTTGCATTTAATTATACTGTATTACTTTATGATGAAATCTTCAATGAACCAAAGGAATGATCCTTATTTTGTAGTTCAGTATCATTAATTTGTATAGTCTATAAATCATAATTATGTGAGTTAGAAGAGCTAAGGAAAAGCCAGGACCTCAAATGGGATGAATATACAGCTGTCTGACTATACCTTTTACTTACTAGTCGGGGTCTAATGGAAGAAGATGCTGAGCCCATCTTTGAAGATGTGATGATGTCATCCCGGAGCCAATTAGAAGACATGAATGAAGAATTTGAAGACACCATGGTTATTGATCTGGTAAGGAAATCCACTGATTGTTCCTTCTCTTAAAATATGTGATGGCATTGGGCTAAAGTGATGCTCTTGTTTCTCAGAAAAGGTGAGGAATGGTATCTTTGATCAACAGTGATCATTTGGATGAACTTTTTTTTAAGCCTAATTATATTTGCCTTCTTATAGAATTTGGTTCCTTCTTATAAAAGCGCACACCAGATCTTTCAGCATAGTGTGATTAATCTAGCATCTTGTTCTTCAAACTGTATTCTAACAATACACTCTTGTACTCCAACATAGCAGTAATATGTAGATCACAGAATGTATGTGTTCACTATAAAACATACTTGAAATAAATTTGAATATATATCAAATATGTAATAACAAAAAAATTTTCAAAATATATGGTGATATAGTTTTTCAGAAGTTTTCATTAGCCATGGATAACATGTTGAAACAGGTATAAGTGAAAGTCATGGCGGAGAAAATACAGTGGAGAAACTCGGTGAAACAAGATTAAAAGGGGACTGTTACATGCATGTACACCAAACCATTTTGCAGGGTATCAGTTGGCTAAGACTGCCAAATACATTCTATAGTCTGGGTGTCTTACACAGCTAAAAATCCGAGAGGAGTATTTTAAAGTTTGACTCAGTTTCACTTTGAATCATCTCTTCCTAGCTTGTAAATAGCTACCATCTTCGTCTTTACATAATATTTGTCATATATCTCTCATGAATACAATAATCATATAATTAGGGCCTGTCCATATGACCTGACTTTACCTTAACTACCTCTTTTTAAAAGCCCTATCTTCAGTTAGAGTCACATTCTGAGATTCTACGAGTTACAACTTCAACATAAAATGGGGCAGGGCAGGGGCCCGGCAAGATGGCTCAGTAGTCTAAAGAGCCTGCTTAGGAAAGCTTGGGCGGCTGCAGGGACCGCGGTTCAATCCCCAGCACCACATGCTGCTCCAGCCCTGCCGTCAGGACAGGCTGAGCTGGCCATATAAATAAACAAACAAACAAACAAACAAACAAAACTTCTGAAACAAGAATAAAATAAAATAATTCTTAACAAAAAAAAATGGGGCAGGGCAGTCATAGCTCAGCCCAGGACATCCTGTTCTGCCTATGTTGGGATTTCTATAATAAAGTTGGGAGTAACATAATCTGTTCCTTACAGTCTATACCCTTCGTCGTCCACCCCCTAAAAGCTTCACATCTACCTACTTTGGAGATTTCACTAAAATTTACCACTTAATATTCAATCATTTTAAAAATTACTCCGTAACTCGAAAGATATTTGTAGACCCCATATTATATGCAATAACATTGTTTAATTTCATTGTCATTTGAAAAATCCTTTTTTGTCTAGTTTGATAGCTAAAAGCAAAAAGTATACTTAGACTTTTAAAAAATCTGTGCTTCATGTACTTACAGAGAGATTCTCCTTTCAAAACTAACCCTAATGTTTCTGTATCTGTCAAAATGTTAGCTACTGAACCGGGCGTGGTGGCTCATCCCTGTAATCCCAGCACTCGGGAGGCTGAGGGAGGAGGATTGGTGAGAGTTCGAGACCAGCCTGGGCTACAAAAGTGAGCTCAAGGCCAGCCTCAACTGCATAGCGAGACTCTGTCTCAAAAAGACAAAAAAAAAAAAAAAAAAATGTTAGCTACTTATCACAATTTATGGTCTTACGGGGGAAAAAGTAAGTTACAGTGACTTCTCATTGTAGCCTCCATCAAGAAATCGGCGAGAGAGAGCTGAGCTGAGGCCAGACTTCTTCGACTCTGCAGCTATCATAGAAGATGATTCAGTAAATATTAATTATAAGTTTTTACTTACGGTTTCTGGGTCTTGAATATTCATTAAATTAATAACCATGTCTTATTTTTCTAGGGATTTGGAATGCCTATGTTCTGAAATCTGAAGAAAATTTACAAATCTGGAACTCTATTATTTAGAGCTAGAGGCCTATATACTGTGATAGCTTCTATGGGGGAAAAAACACTTTTGATGTGATCTGATTTGTTTTTTAATCAAATGATTAAGGTCAATTCCCTTTTTGCAGTGACAACGAAGAAGAGCATGTAAATTACCCAAGGAAGTGTTGATGAATGTCACCTCAGAAAGACTGACCCAAAAAATCATTTGTGTCCTAATACTGGACTTATATCAGTACAGATGTGTGTTTTTCTGGAGGAAGGAAAAAATTTTAAATTTTTAAAACAGCTGTCAAGATAAACACTGTTATACACCTGTTTTATGAAAACTCAACATTGAGTAAAAAAAAAAAAAAAAAAAAACTATTTTTAACTTTATTTTCCTGTTGTACAATTTAAAAACCGTTTTAACATTTTGCCTTTTTATGTTTTAAAAGCTAACCATTTTTATTAAACCTATGAGTAAGCAGCTTATCCTAATTGCTGAAGAGTGTTTTTGGAGCTCACTGGATTTGGTTGACCTTGTGAATACAGAAACATGAGAGAACAATCCTGACAAATTAAGGTGAAATTTTGACATCGTGCGTCTCTGCCAAAAACCACACACCTTGTATGGATATGGATATGAATTCCCAGATTTTATATACTCTTGAATAAAAAGGTTTATTTTTATTTATAAGTGGGCATAAAATAAATGTCCATGCAGCCATTTTCCAACAGATGCTGTACACCATTCATTTTATATAGAATAGGGAGATTCGAATACAGTGCATTTTCTATTGGTATTTGTTCTGTGCATTTTTAGCAACTTCTACCAGCAAATAAAGTATTCTCAGTAAAACAAAACTGGTTCTCAAGTTATCAGTTTGCTGTTTTTACCACTTACTTCATGCCCTGCCAAATTCAAGTTACGCAGACCTCCATTTTCTTACAAAGATAATCATGAGGAAATCCTTTGCCATTCAAAAGTAATTTAAGTGTAACATAACTATGTCTACTTCCCATGCACTTAATACTCTTATGCACTAATTTTGTGAATTAAGTTTGCCAATTATAGAAGTATGTGCTGCATAGAAGTCTTTAGAGGAAGAAATTCCTAAGCTTACCTTGAAATACAGCTTACATTTCAGTGTTAAATGTGCATATTAATAATTCTTTGGGGGTAGGAAATTATGAATCTTCAAGACAGTCTTCAATGGTTTAGAGTTACAATCTGCTTAAGATTTTTTAAGACTTGATATTATTTTTTAAAGACCATATAATTCCTTCCTAATTTTTAATGTAAGCCTCAGAATTTCCAACCAATCCATCCACAGCTGTTTGTGAGCTGTTTTTTTTTTTTTTTTTTTATGTAAATGCAACAGAATCATGAGATTTTCTCTTTTTACCAAAAAGACATTTTGTGTGGAAAAGCAAAATGGATTTTATTCAACCTTTAGTAAACTGACACAAAACTGAGATTTTTCTCACAATTGGTATAGTTGCAAAAAAAATTTTTGGTCACCAAAATGGTTTTAACTGTTAATTCAGCAGTTCCTGGGCTCTAAGTGGGGGGTGGGCTTCACTGAAAGAAAAAGAGCAGAGCAGAACTGACTGCACAGTCCACTCCACACTGCCCTGCAGTTCTGGCCAGGGATCAAGCATGGAAGGACCTGGCACACACCTGGTTCTTTGCTTGACAGTCTCTTGTGCAAAACAGATACCAACTTAGAATTACAGACTACAAAGCAATCTACTCCAATGGGTTTCCAATTCAGTTTGAAGTCAATCAAATTTTTGTATTTTCAGTGTCTCCTTGATTGGTTTTGCTAGTAATTCTGTACATTGTACATTTGCAATATGAGATTTTTTTTTCCTTTTGTACAATTTGAATCTGATGCTTCACCTTTCCTTTAATAAACTATTCAAAATCAGGCCTGTGGTAGTTATCCTATTGTTCTGACTAGGTAAAGCTTTATATTATTTGATCTCCTGCTTGCTCTTCAGAGAGTTTGCTGTTAAAATTTGTTGAGCAATAAGTTGACTGTAATAGGTGTTTTTGTTTTAAAAAAAAAAAAAAAAAAAAAGAATTAGCTCACAAATTTTCTTTCATTCCTTGGACTTCCTCAGAATGAGTAGGCCAACTTGTCAGTGGTTTAAGAAGGAGTCTCCTATGGGCCAAGTTTTAGATTGTAGCCTGTATTCTTTCCCTGCCCAAGTTCATGTAGCCATGTTGATGGGTGGCCCTTTGAAGATGATGCAGATTCTACAGAATCTCATGTTGCAGAATACTGCCCCAAACATTTAGCATTGGTATCAGGCCACCTTGTTAAAATAGCACAATTTTCACACTTTGTTTCCTTTTGCTGAGTTCATTAAACAGTACAAAATCCCTATGCAGTCAAGACAGGAGTATGAGGAATAAAAACACCAGGTGAGCTCTCCAGGTGGCCAGAGGACACTGATACAGATGTATTTCTGTGACAACTTAACTTGTAAGCTACAAGCCTGAGAACAGATAGGCCTTTCCCTATGTATGACTTTGCTTAGGGCTAGAAAATCTATTCATTGGCTTATTCCCAAAAAAGATCTATGAGTCAGGGAAAACCAGGGGTGTTTTTAGCAAAACATATGTGGTGCCTGCTCAGACTTTTCCTATCTGATCATACTCAATATTCTGTTGACCAGGTGTGTGGGGAGGGGGTTGGGGGCTGCTGAACTACATCTGCAGGCGTTTTGTTTCATTTTGTTTTGAGATGGTCTCACTATTCCCCATGCTGGCCTCAAGCTTGCACTCCTGCCCGATCTTCCCAAGTAGCTGGGATGATAGGTGTGGACTACCCTGTCCAGGAGGCAACACTTTGAAGATTATCTTTCTGCTCCTGAAAACACAATGGGAACATTTTCTGACAGTAGGTAAACTACTGTCAGAACTTAATGACTGCAGCTGCTTCATCCACTGACAGGCCCTCATAGGCCCAGAAAAAGATAGTCAGTGCCCAAGGAGCCACAGCTATTAACAGAACAGTGGGATCATTTGCTAACAAAAGCAGCACAAGAAGATGAGGACCAGTAATTCTCAATAGAAGATAAAGCCACAGCTCTCCAGAAATCCTTTGGAACAAGGAAGATAAAAATATACCCATTTATCACAATAGGTAAAACCTCAGTTCATCAGTTCCCAGCCACAGTGTCAACACTGCATCTAACAGTACACTTTATAAGCTTCTGACTGGGCACATCACATCTTAAGCACTAGTGCCAAGCAGAAGCATCAGTGCAGCCACAGAGCACTAAAGGGGGGAGGGGGATGAGACATGGCCAAAAGAGACAATGGAAGAATCACAAAAGATTTAACAAGCAACAGAAGCTGCAGTTGGGCTGTGCTCATTGCTCTAGCAGCTCATAAAGAACTACCTGGCTATAGTCAGTAGCCCTTTGGATTCTGTGGCAAACAATCCCAGAAAAGCAAACCACCACCACAGCTCACTAGGTTTGCTACCCGAACCTTTAGGAGCTTCATCCTGCCTGCCTCATCAGCGCTGAAGCAGTACTTTCTACAGTGAGAACACAGCCTTGTAGACAAACATACCTGGGCTCAAATCTCAGCTTCTCCACTTACTGTGTGACTTAAACAAGTGATTTGTGTAACTCATGGCAGAGGTAGGTCTAGCAAGACCTAAGCAGTGTCTCTGACCTCCCACAACTGATACACCATCTCCTCACAATCTGAAAGGAGACACTTGACAGCCCTCTGTTTCTGAGTGAGGTTTTTTGGTTTAGTTTTGCTCATGGTTGTATTCTTTAGGTTTGTTGGGAGGGAGTTGCCCTTAAGGTGAAGGAAGAAGGAATTCCTGCACAGCACACAATGAGAAAACTCCACTGTCCCCAGAACATTCTGCAGTTTTCCAAATCTTACTATTCTGATTATCACTGTAAGTTTGAGTAATACCCATGCCCCAGACTATGCTGTCTTGAAATTTCTTCTACCTGTTAACCTTTAAACTTAGTCTTCTAAAAAGTTTCAAGAATGGCAAAAGCAAAATGTAATGTCAGAATATAACACAAGAGGGTACCAGTCCAATTTTCAATGAAGCTGTATCAGCATGTCCTTTAATGGTCCACACCCGGGTCAGCACACCCCTGCCCCGGAACCCAAGGGCTTTTGTTAAGCATTTGTTTGTTCACATTTTCAACAATCTCTCTGATTAGGTAATCCACTTGGAATTCGGCTTCAGCCTCCCTAGTATTGGGATTACAGCTGTGAGCCATCACACCTGGCTCCAATCAGAACCTTCTGAGCCAGTGCCAAAGTCACCAGTACAGTGTTGTGCTTAACGTTTTGCCTTTCTCTAGCCTACTTCTAAACGTTTGCAAATTTTTCCCATGAGCAAATTCTAAAGCTGACCAGCATTGTGTAAAGTCACAGCAACGGGGCCCAGCAGGATGGCTCAGTGGTCTAAAGCGCCCGCTTAGGAAAGCTTAGGTGGCTATAGGGACTGCGGTTTGATCCCCGACACCACATGCTGCACCAGCCCTGCCCTCACGGCAGGCTGAGCCGGCCATAAAAATAAGTAAATAAACAAACAAAAGTTCTGAAACAAGAAAAAATAAAAAATAAAATAAAAAAATTCAAAAAAAAAAGAAGTACACATTTTTTTTTTTTTTTTTTAAGGAGCTTAAATAAAATAAAGTCACAGCAACAACCACTGCTTGGTACTGATTTTTTCTATACTAATCGGTTACTGTTAACATTTTTAAGTTGAAGTTTCTTGGTACAATCTAGGTATGTACAATGATCACACTGATCATAGGGATTTTTTACCTGTTACATCATATACTTTGATTTACTCCAATTCCCCTCCCCTTATCACATTTATAAAGCTTTGTTTCCATTTTATTATTTTTTCATTTCCCTTTTTCTCATTTTTCTTTTTTCCTCCCCAGTTCCCATTTCCTTGTGAGCAGTTTCTTCCCATCTTACTATATCTCTTGTACAGCTCAGTGCTATTTACATTGCAGTTTCTCCTACCAGTAACACAATACAATATTTTGCACGTGTGTCAGAATTATTGTGTTGAAGAGCTCAGGTATATGGTTAGCAATAAATGCCTCAAACATCCTTTGACATTTTTTTATCCATGTATCGGTTGGTGGACATTTGGGTTTCTAAGATTTTGTAATTTGTCACAAGAAACATGGATTGCCTATATATGTTGCTATGGTGTGCTTTTAATTTTTGGAAAAATATCCTGAAGGGGAATAGCTGGGTCAAATGGGACCTCTAGTCCTAGGTGTTTAAGGAATCTCCACACTGATTTCCATAGTGGTTGCACCAGTCTCTACATTCCCACCAATGGTGGAAAAGGGTTCCCTTTTCCCCACAACCCCCCCCCCAACATGTTACTGGGGTTTTGTTTTTTATTTTTGGTGGGACCAGGGTTCAAACTCACGACCTTGCACTTGCCAGGCAGGCACTTGTGCCTCAGAGCTATCTCCCCAGCCCCACTGGGGTTTTTTTTTGTTTGTTTGTTTTTTATGGCTGGCTCAGCCTGCCCTGAGGGCAGGGCTGGCACAGCATGTGGTGCCGGGGATCGAACCGTGGTCCCTGAAACCGCCCAAGCTTTCCCAAGCAGGCGCTTTTAGACCACTGAGCCATCCCACCGGGCCCCGGTTTTTTTTAAATAACCATTCCTTCTATTGATGGACTCTATGTTTTTAATTTGCATCTGTCAAATGATCAGTGACATGGAAATATTTTCATGTCTTTGCTATTTGTACTTCTTCATTTGAGAAATGTATATTCATTTCAGATGCCCAAGTTTCAGTTCTTTGTATGTTCTATATATCAGCCTTTGAGGAGCAACTGGCTAAATTTTTTTCCCATTTTGTGTGTTACCTTTTGACTCTGTTAGTGATTTCTTTCATTTTATTTTTTTAATTTATTGGTACAATTTAGGCATACATAATGACTATACTCATAGGGAATTTATATATGTACACGACGTCTCTTGCTTTTTTCGCTGTCCCTATAGGTTTTCAAACCCCTGTTCACAAAGCTAAATTCTCATTTTATCCTCTCATTTTTTCCCTTCTACCTTCTCTCCCTTCTCTTTTTCCACTTTTCCTTTTGAACAGTTTTCATAACATCTATTAAACATCTACAATCTTATTTATGTTTTCAGTTTCTCACACCAGACAGAATGTGATAATTGTATGTGTCTCCAATTTATTTCACATAAGGTCTCAAGGTCCATCCACTTCTCTATAAAAGTTTCCATTCTATCTTTATGGCTGAGTAATTCTCAGGCATTTGAGTTGTTTGCCAAGATCCAGTTATGGTGGAGATCTGTTCGTCTCATTGCAGCTAGGAAGCAGAGAAAGGGACTCAGGACCCTGTAAGGGCACATCCCCTAGGACTTAACTTCCTCCCACTAGCCTACATCACAGCACTTCCCTAGGGCCATATGCTGGTGACCAAGAGCCTTTGGGGCACACTTACCCAACCCATAGCACTGTTAAAAATAACCACAGTCAAACATGGGCCTGTGGGTTAGCTCAGTTGTTTGAGCACTGCTTGGGTAAACCCAGTCAGGCAAAGGAGTCCATGGTTCAATCCCCAACTCTACCTGCCATTCCAGACCAGCCCTTAAGGCTGCCTGAACCAGACAAAAAAAGAAAACAATAACCACAGTCACATGTTAAGTTGACCTGGAAACAATTTCACCCCAAACTGTGCTGAAAGACATGTGGAGCTTTGGGTCTAGAACAAGAGAAAATCATCTATGATGATAAAACCCAAGCCTCTCAATAGATAGCAAAGTGCACAATGAGACATCTTAGAACAACACTCCACAGCTGACCATTACTCTCAAACAACTTTAAATATCTACTGTTTGTTTAACTGTTGATACACTGCACACACAGTATCTGTAAGCTTACACAAAGAACTCATTGATAAATACACTGTTAATAATCCAAGTGACAACCACATGCTTCCTGTTTAAAAGACAGAACTAGGAAAAAGTTCAGAGCTTTTCTCAAGGGTTACTGTTGACAATACGTGATTTTGAAACTTACAAACTGCAGCACTGAACAAATGAGTTACACATTTAACGCAGTGGAAGCCCAGTTCACTGCTATGGGAAGAGACCTAAATATGGGATGGGGGCAGGCAAAGAAGAACCCATGGCACTGGACTGTAATTAAGTCTGAACTCATAATGTAAAAATATAATGGTATTCACATATATATATATGCATCCCACATTAAATACAAGTTTATATGAATATTTTCTAACTGGATGCTGGAAATGTCTAGAAGAAATGACTGTCTAAAGGCCAGCCAGACAGCCAAATGACTGTCTAAAGGCCATCAGACTAAAGCTCCTGCTTAGGCAGAATGCAGTGGCCAGGTTTGATCCCCAGCATGCTATGCCAGCCCTATCCCCAGGGCACCCTGAGACAGTGATTGAGACTGGGTGTGGTGGTGCCTGTAATCCCAGCACTTGGGAAGCTGGAAATAGAATCACTACAAGTCTAATTGTAGTGAGACCCTGTAAAATTACATTTTATATATATATATATATATATATATATATATATATATATATATATATACACATACACACACACATACATATACATACATATGAGAAATTATATGTGTGTGTGTGTATATATATATATATATATATATATAACCACAGTCAAACATGGGCCTGTGGGTTAGCCCAGTTATTTGAGCACCTCGTTTTCTTTTCTCCCCAGTTCCCATTTCCTTTTGAGCTGTTTCTTCCCATCTTACTATATGTCCTGTACAGCTCAGTTCTATTTACATTGCAGTTTCTCCTACCAGTAAGACAATACAATATTTGCACGTGTGTCAGAATTATTGTGTTGAAGAGCTCAGGTCCATATGTTTAGTAATAAATGCTTCAAACATCCTTTGACTTTTTTTATCCATTTATCATTATGGAGATTCCTTATAAACTGTGCCACTATAAATGTGGGTGAGCATGCATCTTCTGGGTATCTCCCCAGAAATAAAAGCATCACACCATTGGTCATCAGGGCCTGTGGTAGTGAGAGTATGGTGGATACCTGTTCGTCTCATTGCAGCCAAAAAGCAGAGAAAGGGGCTAAGGGCAATAATTTCTCGTGTGTGTGTGCGCGCGCGCACGTGTGTGTGTGTGTGTGTGTGTGTGTGTGTGTGTGTGTGTGTGTAAACATACTGTCCAGTATGAATGTGAACAACTTTAGTCCAATTTTAGCCTCTGGATGACACCTACTGAAAGAATCCTGGGCTGGGCAAAGAAAACACAAGTTAAGCCTAGCACATTATTTTCTGTGAGAAAATAAGGTACGCTCAAAAAATTTCTGGGCATATGGAAAGAATCTGAGGACCAGCTGTCATGAACCATGTCAGGAAATTCTCAGCATCCAAGTGAGCAACAAGGAAATAATAGGTGGCACATACCTGAGATCTCAACTATTCAGGAGGCTGGACCAGGTGGATCACAAGTTCAGGAGCAGTCTGAGTAACTTAGGAAGACCTAAAAACAAGAGTTAGTGGTATATACCTCATGCCTCCCTAAATTCAATACCCCTTTCTACAGTAATAATCCCCACATGCATCTTTTGAGACAGGATTCTACTGTCAGTAAGTTGCTCAGAGTCGGCTCAAAACTGCAATGTTTCTGTCTCAACCCTCCAGACAGCTGGTATTACAGGTGTGTGCCGCCATGCACACCCCAATAACAACACATTAAAAACATGAGAGTCTAAACTGATACCTAGAAGAGAAAGGTCTTAAATGCCTACATTTTTGGTAAATATTGATAAAGGACCAGAAATAACATTTTACAATCAACACAATCCTTGAGGCAGGAATCATTAGGGGATAATAAAACTTGGATGAAAGCTTATTGACATGACTTAAAGGATGCTCCACTAATTACTGACAAAGTGAAAATAGCAAGCTTGCTAGGAACACTGGTGCAGCCACGTGGCTAACAGCAACTACCAATAAAACTGCTTTTTGATGTGACACTGAAGAGCTACATTTATGATTTACCTTATCTAAATGTAGAGGTAAGGAATTAACATCTTAGACAGTGAGAAATAATAGACAAAGCCCAAAGACAGCTGTAATGGGTTACTTGGGGTTACCTGAAACCTGGGATTCAAGGAGACAGCAGCTTATTCTAATGGCTCCTCCATCCTTTTGCTTGGGATGTTACTGGTTGTCTCCTCCCCTGCTTGCAATGTTTTCAATTAGCATTTGTGTTAACCTAACCTTAGGTAAATGGTAAAAGTAGTGGTCTCTAGTTTATATTCCCCAAAGCAATTATGCAAATACCTTAGGCTGTCCTTTAGTATTCAATAAAAGTAATATTCTTTGGTGGGTCGGAGCTCACTTCGAGAGAGACGAATCTCAGTCCTCTGAACTAAATTCATCAGGTTTCTCGTTGTTCCTTTCCTCACCGACACAGAACATCACAACATCTAAACATAAATTGAGGACTTCTACAACATGGCAAGAAAACATGCCTCAAAAATGTGTATGTCACAAAAGAAGGACTACAGAAGATAATGGGCTTTGTTCTTACAAAATACTAAAGTACAACATAGGTAAATACCATAGTCTCCCTAGTATAAGGGGGAAAAAATGAATATAAGTTTCTTGATTTTGACAGTAAATTATTATATGACTGATCTGTAAATTCTTCATTTGTATTGTAGACAATTTTTATTGTTAGATCCATTTAAGTTTGTAAATAATTTATTTACAATGTGTAATCTATTAAAAAATACTAAAGTATATTATATGGCTTACTATATTTATGAAAAAATGAAGCTAATACAAAAAATGTTAACCAAAAAATATTAGTGCTCCTGAGAGAACTGCAATATTTCTATAGGCTTGAAATTTTCACAATAAAAATTTTTTAAATATTAGAATATATTTCTGGAAATAAGTCATCATGGCATACTACATCTGACCTCACACCTCTTCTACTAGACAAGCATAATCACAAATACGTCATTAGCCCTCAACTATTCATGTGGGAGAGGATAAATATAATCCCTGTCTTCATAGTAAGAAACCTGAAGCCTAAGAAATAAACATCACACTTAAGTATAAAAGATTAGGTTGGGAAGATAGCTCCGTGGCTTAAGCACCTGCCTGGCAAGTACAAGGTCCTGAGTTCAATCCCTAGTACCAAAAATAAAACATTATTCTTAGAGGAAAAAGGAAAACAGTATGCTGAAGTATTAGCCCCCCCCCCAGCATGCCCCCCACGTGGTGCCTGACATATGCTGAATAAGTGATCCATGAGGCCTAGTTTGCATTCCTATAACAAAATACCTGTTGCAAACTAACTTTATAAAGGAAAGAGGCTTATTTAGCTCAGGATTCCAGAGACTGAAGGACGTCGTGATGGTATCAGCTTGGTTCTGATGGCTTCCTCCTGGCTGCATCAGATGGTAGAAGCATACCCATGAGACCACATTGCCCCAGGAAGCTAGAGAGCAGGGTTCCACAAAACAAGACAGCACTGCCCCAACTGACCTAAAACATCCCCACTAAGTACCACCTTTATGGGCCCTCCACACCAAGCTCCCAACACTTGAACCTGTAGGGGACACAAACCACAACTGAATCAGGGGTGCCAAAAATCGGTCAGTCTTGAGTGATAATTACATATCATTTTCTTAGTTTCTCACATAACATTTCATAAAAAATGAAAATCTATACTCAAAAAATACCAATTAAGATTTTTAATAAAATTAGTAATTTTATAATATGGCACAAAAGAGATCCTCCTAGAACTTAATAAACCTATTAGCTATTCCAAGTCATTACTGATATTAGAACTGATATTAGAGTCCCAAGTTTTCATGATGGCAAAGGCAGGACTAGGACCTTGGTTCAGCTTGGCTTTTTTGTCTTGTTGTTCTTTCCTTGGGTTTATTTACAATGGAATATTTGCGTGTTTCCGCCAAGGACGCTGTACCTTCTTGCTAGCCAAGACATCCAAGTCGCAGCAGATCCGGGCACGAGTGGAGGAAGGCTGTATGATGTCATCCACAAACCCTAGTAAGCACAACAGAGGAGGTGACCCCCAGGCCCACACAGAGCCACCAAGCCCACCTGTGCTCAGCCCACCATCATCCCTGGGCCCCAGTGATACAGAAGCACCAGGCCCTGCCACCTCCCCAGTCCCAGGACTGCCTGTCCCCCTAGTAGGCCCCTTAATTTCTGTGTAAGAGCACTAGGCAAGAAAAGGACAATGTAACCCCCTTCCCTACCCATACTGCTCCCAGGCCTCTACCCTGACAACATAAATTCAACCAAAAAGAAAGAAAATACATATTCTTTTTAAAATGACTCCAATGACTTTCCTATTCCTGTATATAAGTCCCGTTAATGTCACCGCAACTTCTCCCATCTAACTGTGAATTCAATCTGGTCTTGAGTTACTTCAGCCAATAAGTTGCAGCAAATGGGACAATGTGAAACTTCCAGCCTCAGGCTTCAAAGGCTCCTGTGGCTTCCACACACTGTTTTCACCCCTGAACACCAGGTGGAGAAGCCTGAATTGGCCCTATAAAACTGGGAGACTTTGTTGTGAGATGTAGCTAATAGCCAGCACCTCAAGCCTAAGTGAGGCCATCCTGAACTACCAAAGGACACTCCAGACACACAGGATGACCACAGCAGTAGGAGAGACTCTGCGCAAGACCAGAACTGCCAGCCTGAGCCTAAACCAAATCACTGGCCCTCAGACCCACAAGCAGAAATTGTGGTTAGTATAAGCCACTAACTTTGGGGTAGATTTTAGATAATGCTACACAACAGGAATGACCCTAGAAATGTAATCCCTTTACCAGTACTGATTCAATCCTGCTAACCATAAATAATCATGGGCCATGGAGACTAGCCCTAGCCCTGCCCAGTCCACAGAGTAGAAGGAAAAGCTTAAGGGCCACAACGTGAGACATTCTGGAAAGAAAGAATGAGCCCAAATGAATGAACAAAAGTGTCCTCCCACCAGGTCCCACCTCTCACGGCTGCAGGAAAGGGGTTGGCGAACTTCTCCACATACTCTGCCTGGGCAGCTTCCACGTCCTCATGCCCTTTGAAGATGATTTCTACAGCACCCTGTCACAAAGAAATAACAAGGTTCCCTGGAGCAAGGTCCCAACCAGGACAGACTAACCAAGTCATTATCACTGTGTGTGGTTGGTTGTGAACTTCTTGGCAAACCAAGGTGTACTGGGAAGTGCCAGCTCCAGAGACAACAGCAGAGGCACACAAAGCACCTCAGCCATCATGACTGCAGGGGCTGCAAGATGGAATGCCCAGAAGTGGTCCCAATCCTAGTCTATTGTCATAATTAAGTGACTACGTCAACTAGGGGGGAAAAATGCGCACATAAACAGTTCTCTCTGCAGCTGACAGGATTCACAGAAGACAGAAGGCCCACCCTACATACGCAGGACAGCAACTAATGGGCCTGCCATCTGAATGAAACGAAAGGGAAACACAGAAGGAAGCTTCGCTTCTGTTTCTTCAGAGGAGCTCCAGTCTTCACCTTCACCTTAGATGTCATCTGCTGGCTTCTAGTGCAACTCTTCAATCTCCAGCCCTGACCTGTCAGCCCGTCTGGTACAGCCTGGTCAGCCTTCTGATACAGACTCGCACAAGACACTACAGTGAACTGCAGGCCTTTCACTGGGTCCTTTGTATCTCGAAAAGACAGCCCAACTACTTAGGCAGCCACTGTAAGCCAATCTTGTAAATTCTTACATACAGTGATAACTTGGTTCACTACCTTCATTCCAAGATTCTAGGAAAGATGGCCACAATTGTGTTTTTCACGTGATACAAAGTTCAAAGACAAAAACAAAATTTTGCCAAATACTATTCGCAAACCAAACTGTTCACAAACAAAATATTCACAAACTGGGATACTGCTATATTTGTGTATATTGCATTATTAAATCTGTTTCTCTAGTATGCAGTGACCGATGGATACACTCACCTCCGTCTTTATTCCTTGTCCTTTCAGGCCAGATGTTTGACCTTTTTTCCACCATTAATTCCATCATTCCCTCCATTAAGAGGAACAGTATGGTTTTACCTTTCCATTATCCTGAGCTCTGAGTACGTGAGTAGGTAGCCAAAGGAACACAGATTCAACTAACTACAAGGATGGCCTTCAAGTCAAACACCTACAAGTCAGTTATAGGGGCCCTAGAAGTTATCTGGTCCAACTTCATTAGCTCTTCTGAAGCAGGAAAGGAAAACAAAATAGGTTAAATAGGGCCCGGCGGGATGGCTCAGTGGTCTAAAGCGCCTGCTTGGGGAAGCTTGGGTGGCTTCAGGGACCGCGGTTCGATCCCCGGCACCACATGCTGCGCCAGCCCTGCCCTTGGGGCGGGCTGAGCCGGCCATGAAAATGAGTGAATAAACAAACAAAGGTTCTGAAAAAATAAATAAATAAATAAATAAAATTCAAAATAGGTTAAATAGCAAAGTATGTTACCTATAGTCAGAACTATACTTCAGGTTTTGTATGGGCTCCTGGGCCTTTCATGGTGCTGAGGCAGTGCTGGGAAGAACATCCAGTCTCCAAGGTTGTAGTCAGCTGACTCAACTTTCTCCCCTTTCTATTTATAATCTCAAAACCCACTCTGGGGTCCTTGCCGTCTGTTCCATCTGATTCCCCTGCCCTGAAGACACCAGCACATGCCTACAGGAAGAGTAAGGGAGGACACAGTACTGGCTTTCAAGCTTCACAGGGCGACAAGCCAAGATCCAGGCCCTGCTTCCTACCCTCACCTTCACGCCTTCCCAGAGTTTACCAGCTATGCCCTGAGCTCCCATTGAGTAAGGAAAGTCCCTGGATCCAGGAAAGACAGAAGCTAGAGATCCTCACCTTGGCTCCCATGACTGCGATTTCTGCTGTGGGCCAGGCATAGTTTGTGTCACCAAGAAGGTGCTTAGAGCTCATGACATCATAGGCACCTCCATAGGCCTAGAACAGATCCAAATGCTGGAGTCAGACCCTGAGGACAACCAGATCATATCCTTAAAAAGACCCACGAAGCTAATGAAACAAGAGGCAAAAACAACAGCCCCCTCCTGGGCTCCTCCTCGACCTCTGGGGCTGACATCCTTAAGGCCATCTGTAGTTAAATGTTTTATGTCTTACCTGGCATTTCCCCTCTGTTGACAGAGTATACCTTGTTGAGCCCTGGTGACACTTGACCCCACCTCCTCGACAGTCATGTGGCTGGGGGAGGGGCACTGAGGCTACTGCCCGCAACATGAGGGCCTCACCTTCCTGGTGATGATGGTGACTTTGGGCACAGTTGCCTCAGCAAACGCATACAGGAGCTTGGCACCGTGCCGGATGATGCCCCCGTATTCCTGTGCTGTACCTAAGCATGAACAAGAGTTAGCAGATCCTCACAAACATCGTACAAAGTCTGCCTGCCACTCACACCTGTGAGGTCTTCTTGTACCTCCAAAAAGGGCCACTTCTTACATGCCCTATCTTCTAAATACCCAGGACATAAAGAAGTCACAATTCTTTATGGAACTGTGCAAGAAAAAAGTGCAAATAAAATTCGACATTGTACTGGGCAACACCACCTCTCCCAGTCCCACCTCTGCTAAAGACTTACCAGGCAGAAAGCCAGGGACATCAACAAAAGTGATGAGTGGAATATTGAACGCATCACAGAATCTGACAAATCGAGCCCCCTTCACAGATGAATTAATATCCAAGCATCCTAGAAAAAGATATTATACATGCTAAGCATCTGGGCAATTCTGCATTCTACCCACAGTGAAAAAATATTGTTCTCCACCCTTCAGAACCAATTCTATTAAAGCTCTACAATCTTCTCAGATGATAATGAAAATCTCTACTGCTCCAGCAAAAACAAGGAAGCAGGAGAACACACCTGGCACTGGCCAATAGAGCCCGGGGTAGCTTCAACCCTCCAGCCTCCTTGCTGGGAACACAGCCCAAAAAGGAGAACTGGGCTCTACCCAACAGTCTGGAAGGTGGACACCAGCTAAAACACAGCCTGGCTTGTCCCAGGGGGACTTCCAGTGGGCTCTATGGTCCAAGTGCTGGTCCCTGAGAGAACTCAGAGCTTGGAATCAGACTCCAACTCTCCCCTTTACTTATGGTTGCATCTGGATGTCCCCCTAAATTCTCATATGGTCATGGTCAGGTTTCAATGGTGGCTGGATTAGGGAGTATGAATGTGGCTTAAGCAGGTGATACTGAGATTTAGGGTACAGATAACAGAAGCTCCACCCTGGGGATGGATGCTACCAACCAGTAGGTCTGTAACCTAAATGGACTGGGAAGAGAAAGGGACAGAAAGGAGGCAGGCTTGCTGGCAGTGCTGCCACTGCTGCTGCTTCGCTGTCTGCTGCCTGCTTTACCATGGACTATTTTCTCTTCTGCTGCACCACCCTGCCTTAGAACCAGGGGACTATGGACTGACCCTCTACCAACTGTCGGCTGAAATAAACCCTTCCTCTGCTAGCTCTGAGTGTTGGGTATTTTCTTCTCAGTAACAAGAAAGTAACTCATACACCTTAATAACATGGGAAAAGAGCCTGAGGTTCTTTACCTGAAAAGTAGGAACGTTATTAACTCCTAGCATAACTGTAAGCATTAAAGGAACAAGGCACTGCAAAGTGGCCCATGCGTAGAGTGAGCTTTACTACTAGCGATCTCTCTGTCCAAGGGAGTTTCCAGCTTACTCTAGCCGTGTAGCCCTAATGCCAAAGCAGTATGAGCATGCTGTGGGTTTCGTCTCTATTGCTGGAAACAAAACAAAATGAATCCAAAATAATTAAGATGTGATAAAAATGTGAGGCCGAATGCTCCCTGGCTATGAATGCTGGCCCCTGGCCACAGCTGCTGAACACCTTCAACACGCCTATTGCTGAGGAAGTGAATTCTTCATTGTATTCCACCTGAATTTGAATTACTTATCACATCTTAATTATTATGGATTCATTTTGTTTTGTTTCCAATAATGGAGACAGAACCTAAAGCCTGTACCAATTATTTTGTATTTAAAGGCTAAATCTAAACCAGTGTACTAGGCAGCATTTATGACAGACTTCTTTTGAACAATTCCTAGCAAAATAACAGAAGACTGTTTTGTGGAAACTGATCATCAGAGTCCATCACATAATGAAAAGGAGACAGAATGACCAAACCAGTATTTGGAAAAGAAAAGAAAAGAAAAGAAAAAAACCACAAACAATTAATACCTTATATGATTGACTTCAAGACTTAGCAGGCTTCTCAACTTGGGTGCTACTGGCATTTGAAGGTGAGTAACTCTTTAATGTTAGGGTTTCTCTTATACATACAGAATGTTTAGCAGCATCTCTGGCACCCACCCACTGGGGATCACTAGCATCCCTCCCACCCCATCTGTCACAAGCAAAAATATTTCCAACAGAGCCAAATATATTCAAGATACCATAATTACCCCAGGCTAAGAACCATAAAACTACAGTAATCAAGACAAGATGGTATAGGCATAAAAACCGACAAAAATAACAATAAAACATAAAATCTAAAGAAACACATCCGCACAAAATATTTTAACCAAACACCAAAACAATTCAATGTGGAAATCTCTAACAATTGGTAGGGAACAACTAAATTATCTGTTTGGGGAAGAAGGAGAAAAAAAAAAAAAAAAAAAGCCACCTCCAACCTGCCTTTAAGACACAAAAATTAATTGAAAACCAATCACAGACCTACTCATAAAACCTGCAACTGGAGTACAAAGCTCCTAAAAGATGACATAATATTAATCTTCCACGTTTAAGTGTGGACAAATATTTCTTAGAACAAAAAGCTCTAACCATAAGCGAAGACACTGATAAATGGGATTTTGTCACATTTTTAAACTTGTACAAAAGTCACCATAGTGTAGGCAAGTCAAAGACCATGAAAAAAAAAATATATAGTACATATGTCTTCAAAGGATTCATATCAGAATGTAGCAAACCCTAGAAACAATAAAAGACACCCCTAACATCATCATCATAAGCACACAACTCCTTCAGAATGTACTCTAATGAGCCAGGAGTGGCGGTGCATGCCTGTAATTCCAGCACTTGGGAGGCTGAAGCAGGAGAATCAGTGCTAGTTCAAGACCTGCCTGGGCTACAAAAATGAGCTCAAGGCCAGCCTGAGCTGCATAATGAGACCCTGTCTTAAAAAGAAAGAAAAAAAAAAAGAATGTACTCTAATGGTAGAAACATTTTAATTAAAATTTTAATTTTCAATTAAATTTACCTCTCTCACTGGTTCTAAAGGACACAGAGCAAAACCTAGTCCCAAATGGCTGTGTAGTCTGCCCTAGCCTGGGAGGACTGATGAGAGCCGTTTGTTTTGCCAAATTGGGAACCCACCCAGGCTGGGGGAGTGGTGAGCACTGCTCAAAGCATCTTCATCTTGAGCCAGAGAATGACCTGCAGACACCTGGGACAAAAGACTGTGCTTGAGACCACCTAAGGCCTGAGGGAAAGTGCCAAGAAGAAAGTTTCTTTAGGAACCTAGTACATGCAAAGGATCTGTGTGCTCAGGGCACTTAGACATATGTATGCCTCAGCCCAAACAGACAGCCCATAAAAGAGGCTAGAAGGGAAAAACAAAATATTCTGAGATGAAAACACAATGTTATAAAACAAAAGACACAACAAGACCTTAAGCTTTAACCTAGGCTGAGTCCAAGGCTCAGTTCAAATCTGGCTACGCATTAAGGGAGCACCCCAACACAAAGCCGAAGTTCAACACCAGAAGACGCACTATTTGGGTTTTCTGGTTGTTTTTAATGATTTCACTTCAGATCTTGGTGCTCAAGGAAGCTTTTGTCAGAACACTAGACAAACACAAACGAAGACATGGGGCTTCAGTCAGCACACACGACGTGAAGACAGTCGGGGGAAAAAGAGTTGTCAGAGAGAGGATGCAGCACAAACAGATGCCCACAGTGCTCAACAACTTGACAAACAACTCTGTGGAAGAGGAAATGCAATTGCCAGACTTAGCACAGTACCACGGTCAACAACAGCAAAGACACACAGAACAAATGAAATGGGAAAGTACAGCTATTCCAGTGAGGTAAAGAAACAAAAACCAAATTGTTCTTTTTTTTTTTCAAAAACCTACAACTCAGTATTTCTCATGATGATATGTGAAAAAACTCAACAAAATATCACCAATTCTTTTTTTTTTTTTTTTTTGTCTTTTTGAGGCAGGGTCTCACTATGCAGTTCAGGCTGGCCTTCAGTTTACTTCTGTAGCCCAGGCTGGTCTTGAACTCACACTGATCCTCCTGCCTCAGCCTCCCAAGTGCTGGGACTACAGGCATGCAACACCACACCCAGCCCAAATTTTAAAAAATAATCTCTAACAAGAATTATATACCATAACCGAGGAGGTTTATCCCAGGTATACAGGCTACCTGAACTGTTAAAAAATCATTAATGGAATCCAGCCCTTAAAAAAAAGTAAATAAATAAAACACTACACCAATGATCAAATGAATATATGCAGGTAAAGCATTTGATAAAAATCAATGCCCATTTCTTTTTTTTTTTTTTTGGCAGTACCAGGGATTGAACTCAGGCCCTTGCACTTGAAGGCAAGCGCTTACTCTACTGAGCTATCTCCCCAGGGTTCCATCCCCAGCCTGCTGTGATGGCTTCACCCCTGGGGCCACTAAGACAGAACCTGAGACTAGGTGAGGTGGTGCACACCCGTAATCCCAGCACTTGGAGGGCTGAAAACAGGAGAATCACTATGAGTCCAATCTGTGTAGTGGGACCCTGTAAACCCCATAGATGCTGTCCTAAATACAGCGGGAGAAAAAACTGTCAACGAACTAGGAGAATAGACAGGAACGTGACTGACTAAGCAACATGACTAACACTAGACCTAACAGTGAAAACCCAGAACCTTTCCCACAAAGTTCAAGAACAAGTCAAGAACAGTCTCTGACCACTGCTTTTCAGTGATCTACTGTTAGGTCCAAAGGTTCATCCAATTAGGATGGAAAGAAAATAACTTCATTGTCTGCAGATAACACAACTAAATGAACAAACTGACCAAACCAAAACTACTAGATATTAAGGCTGCATAATTTAAAAAAAAAAAAAAAAAACAGTTAACATACAAAAATCAACTGTTTCTATATATGACAGCAACAGATCAAGTAGAATTTGAAATTATAGGGCTGGGGAGGCAGCTCAGCAGCATAAGCACCTGCCTGGCAAGCACAAGGTCCTGAGTTCATTCCCTAGTACTAAAAAAAAAAAAACTGAAATTATAAACATAACATTTATATTTGCACCAAAACATAGGAAACACATAGGGAGAAATCTAACAAAACACATAAAATATCTGTAAGTGAATAACACAAAATTATAATGAAAGAAATCAAAGGACTTAAGCCAAGCGTGGTGGCACATGCCTATAATCCCAGCACTCGCGAGGCTGAGGCAGGAGGATCAATGCAAATTCGAGACCAGCCTGGTCTACAAAAGTGAGCTCAAGGCCAGCCTCAACTGCATAGTAAGAAATCAAAGACTGAATAATGCTGATAGAGCCATTTTAGAAAATGGAGATCTGTGAATGGGTGCACAGCCTCTGGGGTGGTGCAAATTTTGGAAATGCAGCTGTGTACACTGTAAGTATAACCCGCACTATTGCAGTTAAAAATGGTTAACATGGTTACAGTATAGATTTAATTATCTTTTATTTTCATTAGCACATTACTCCTTTATTAGAAATTGCAAATAAGAAATTATTGCAACACCTGAAGACCAAGCTACAGTGGAAGATTCCATGGGCTCAAGATCTTGAGACATTTTGGAAAGTGTTTTTTGTGGCATGGTAACATCATTCTTTTTTAAAAAGGTTACTGGACAGACATCGTTTCCCCCATCAGCTATACAGACGATTCGTGTATAGTTCATACCCTGTTGTAGCTGTTTATCTACAAATTCTACCAAAACTACATTTTTACAAAGATTTTTTGGACACCTCTTACAAGGTGTATGATAATTTTCCACAGTCAGATGACCACGGCTGTCAAAAGCTGCAGGATTCGGAAACACTTCATCAAACATATCATGAAAGTTGGCAGCTTCTAAAATCCATTCTAGGGCCCGGCAGGATGGCTCAGTGGTCTAAAGCGCCTGCTTGAGAAAGCTTAGGTGGCTTCAGGGACTACGGTTCGATCCCTGGCACCACATGCTGCGCCAGCCCTGCTCTTTGGGTGGGCTGAGCTGGTCATGAAAATGAGTGAATAAAAAAACAAAGGTTCTGAAACAAGGAAAAAAAATAATAAGTAAAATTAAAAAAAAATCTTTAAAAATAAATAAATAAAATAAAATCCATTCTATAAAGACTGAATTTGAATCTGAAATAATGACGCAGTCAAACGTCTCCTTATTCTTTCTTATGAAGTTGAAAAGCTCCAGCATCCCAGGAGAGAAAGGCATGGACGTCACTGCCCTTCTCATTTCACCTTCTCTTACGCCTTCATCTCCTAAATAAAGACTCCCCATAAATTCTGTCCAAAATCCTTTCTGATAAGATTCTTGTAGTTCAGGAGGAAGCTTTTTGTCTGGGGCACACTGTACAAACCTGGTATCACTACTGTCATCTACGATCGTATTTTCCAAGTCAAACACCAGCAAAATTTCCATGATTCCAGATTTGGGTTACCCAGCATTACTGTGGAACAACCGACAGAACAACTAGGCTGGCATCAGCAGTCTACCAGGAAACTGGCACCCGCGCCACTCTGCTCGAGTAGATTTAATTTTTTAAAAGTATTTTTAAAAAGGGCTGGTCAGGAGCTGGGGAGATGGCTCCGAGGCACAAGTGCCTGCTGGGCAAGTGCAAGGTCGTGAGTTTGAACCCCAGTCCCACCAAAAAAAAAGGGCTGGTCAAAAAGTTCAGCGGATTAAAGCCCCTGCAAGCAGACACAGGGGCCAGAGGGTTCGGTTCAATCCCTAGGCTTGCCAAGCTGGCCCCACCAGGCACCCGCTGGCTCCCCCCTCCCCTCCGGCCTGGCCCCTGCCCTGCCCCCAGGGCGCGCTGAGACAACGATTGAGACTGGGTGTTGGCAGTGAGCACCTGTAATCCCAGTTCTTTGGAGGCTGTAAATAGGCATAGCAGTGAGACCCTGAACACCCTGTAGACCCTTCCCTAAAATGCAAAAATAAATGAATGAATGAATGAATGAATAAATAAATAAATAAATAAAACATTTTTAAGGACAAGGAAAATTGCCATGGCATAAACAGAAGACGAGGCTGGGTCAGTGAGGGAAGGCAGGGTCCTCCTGCACCATCCAAAAGATGGGGGGTGAAGAGAAAAGCAGTGGCCAGGTGCCCACTCGGCCACTACCAAGCCCTCCAGGGCACACCCCAATGCAAGCCCCCACCCCCAGCTGACTTCGGCCTGGCCAGACTGCCAGGCGCACCAAGACGTCTTGGTGGCAGCTTCGTGTACTAACCACGCACCCACAGGGCACCGCCAAAGGTCCTGGGGAGACGGCTGCGAGGGGCTCAGCACCTGCCTTCACGGTACTCACCCAGAGTGGGCGAGACATGCATTCAAGCAAGGGGACAGAAAACCCGCGCCTTAGAAAGTGACCTCTCTGTACCTAAGGAGGCACATCATCCCCTTGAGGGGAGGGGAGGGGCAAAGAATGGGGCACTCGGAGCTATTTAACACTAAAGGACAAGTCACTTTCACAACATGTGTTTCCTCTGGTCACAGACGGCTGTGTCTGAGGGAAGAGAAGGGTAGAGAATGAAAGCCACACAGGCCGGGGCAGCCCCGGGCCTCCCGCCCAGCCCACGGTTTAGGAGACCTTCTCCATCTTACCTGAGGCCACCTTGGGTTGGTTACCAACAATCCCAACGGTCCTCCCATTCATTCTTGCAAAACCAACAACAATATTCTTGGCATAATTGGGCATGATCTCAAAAAATTCTCGCTCATCAACAACCTGTGGGAATAAATGTATGCCTGAGCTCAACGTGGTAAAGACAGGCACAAGCAGATGCACGGCACCAAGAGCAGCGCTGGGCAGCTCGCGCCTGTGGCTCCCGGGGAGGAGGCGGCGCAGGCCCTCCCTGCTGCAGTCCAGGCGCTATACTTTTTTGGACAGTCCGTGACATTCTTCATTGAGATACTGCTTTCTCTGTCAAGGAAAACACTGGAACATCTGGCAAGATCTGAGTAGAGTTGTGCAACCGAAGGTAGTACTATGCGCTGAGTGTGTAGCAGTGCGGCACGCATTAAAAGTTTTTAAACTTGAATTTTTAATTATTTATAGCTATTTGTTTTACCTTTCAGTTTGACATCAGTTCCAGCTTACACCAGCAGAAAAAAATTACTCATCTGCCCTTCACCCAGATGCCTCAACCATGAACACTTTGCAGCCCTTCTCCCCTGCTCACGCCTTTCTGCTGCACGCATGCGCACACCCACGCACGCATTCTTCTTCCTGACCCATGGAAGAAGCGTAAGTCACGGACACCTGCCTCTTTTTCCCTCAGGCCTTCGCTGCTGCTATCCTAAGAACGAGGAAATTTTCTCCTGTAACTGGAGTGACATCCAAGTCTGGAAATGAACGTTGGCACACTACTATACTCTACCATACAGAGCAGAGTACACCGATCCTGCCAGTCGCTCCAATAACATACTCGACAGAAACAGAAGCCACCCCAGTCCTCGCCATAGTCTGACTGGGGATCCCCTGGTGCCGCGTGTGGTCTCCTCTCTTTGAGCTCCTTGAATTTTCTTCTCTCTTGGGCTCTGTCTTTCGGATGGTCACGACACCCTTGAAGACAAGAGTTTCTCTGTCAAATCCTTCTAGCTGGTTTGCCTACTGCTGCCGTGCACTTAACCTCAGGGAAGCGCTTGCTGGCAGCAAAGTCCTAGGAGCAAGCCTCTCTCGAACCTCCTCGAGGGCTGAATGTCGATTTCTCTATGAATGATGGTTATATCTGGTAGAATTCCCCTTTGTAAAATTACTATTTCTCCAATGTAATTATAAGTAACCTGTGGGGAAATACTGTAAGACTATCAAAAGATCCTGTTCTTTATCAAAATTCCATCAAAAACTCAATCCTAGCTGGACACGATGGTACACGCCTGTAATCCCAGCACTCTGGGAAGCTGAGGCAGGAGAAATTGGAGCCCAGTCTGAATAATTTAGCAATACTCTATCTCAAAATAAATAAATAAAAGGGCTGGAAACAGCTCAGTGTTCTCGTCTTAATCCCAGTGCCACCAAAAGAAAAGCCATCCTTGTCCACTAATGACTACTCTCTGACTCAGTTATTGCCAAGATTTCTGAAAAATGGGGATTTTTCTAATTCCAGTCTTCCTCCCAGGGATGTCTTAAATTACTATTTTGGAAGATCTGTATTTTTATCTAGCAGTTACTTTGTAATTAGGCCTGTACTGCTTATTTTTAATCTTTAACTGGTTTGTCTCTCTCTCAGAATATTTCTTCAATTCTTGACTGTCAATGAGCTGATTCTCCATTGCTCACTCCCTGTCTCGTTTTGAGTTTTCTGCTTCAACCAGTCGCGTATACACTGCTTGCCACCCTTATGGCAAAATAAACTGGAAAGCGGAAGCCTCCTAGCCTCCCTACACAAGGCCATTACCGCCCTCTAGAGGTAGAATGTGAACCTAGGCCGGCCAGATTCTGAGAGCCACTGTTTCGATTTAAGATCTTAAATATGTCAGGATGGGGAGATAGCTCAGCGGTGTCAGTGCCTGCCTGGCAAGCATAAGGTCCCAAGTCTGATCCCGGGTACCAAAAAAAAATCTTAAAAGCCCTCGGAGGTGCGTGTGCTAAGGGCCTAGTTTCCATTCTGTAGCATCGCTGGGAAGCGGCAGACCCTTAGGTGGTAGAGCCTGGAGAAGGAAGGCAGGTGCCCTGGAGTGGGACGCTGGACTGCAGCTCTTTCCAGCTCCCTGGCTGCCATGAGGGAGGGAGCTTTGTTCTGCCGCGTGATAAACAGCAGGAAGCTTTGCCACATCACAGATCTAAAGCAAAAGGCCATGTGACCATGGTCTGAAACCTCTGAAAACATGACCCACAATTCATCCCATTTCCTCCTAGGTTGATTATCTCAAGCATTTTGCCACAGCAACAGAATGCTAACAGAGCCACTCTCATCATCCTCTACGTGTGAGCTATGGAGACAAGGAGGAAACCCGATCTGGGTCATAAAGTCTTCACAGCACTACAGATGCCCAATGAAATGGAAGTGGGGAGGGGCCCACAAGCTCCCCGAAGTAAGGGAAGATAAAGAAGAGGTCACCAGCACAGCCGGGCTCTCAGTCAGGTTGAGCCCCAGAGTCACTAAGTGGGTTCCATAGAACAAGAATTGCCCAGGGCAACGTGCCCGTGAGGAAGACATCAGGCACCCACAGAGGCCTCCAGGCACCCAGCACCACCCCCTTAGCAGCCCAAGGATGTGCTGTACCATGGTATGTGGCTTCTATCCACCACACACTTCCATGTACGTCCTGACCTTATCACAGGACATGCTTCGTACTCTCCTTTCCCTAAAAAGACAAAGTACCCTAATCAAAAGGACCCCAACGAAGTTATCTAAGGTACTTCATCACTGCTTAGACAAAATACACACCCCCAAAATTAAAGAAAGGAAGGTTGGTTTTTGCTCATGGTTTGTACAGGTTTCAGTCTATATGCAGCTGGCTCCAAAGCAAGGTGGCCCGGCAGAGGGGGAACAGTCCACAGCAAGGCCAGCCAGAGGCAGCAAGCTGCAACCCTTCTGGATTCTTATCCTACCCAGTGGGATAAAACATTGGCTGCTGTCACCCACCCCTAGGGTGCACCTTCCTATCTTCCCACCTAGAAGTATGCTAAACTAATCAGAAGACTAATTCAGTTACTGCACACCCATTATGCATATCCATACCCCTAGAACCACTGACCACTGAAAAACCCCAATATGAGGACATGAGGCTTTTTGGGGGGCATCTAGATGGACAAGATAACAACATCTAATAGCAATTGTCCCCACTGCACTCCAGAATCAAGACATGACCCCTAATTTCTGCCTCAGAGTGCATTCTAAAGACCTCGGGGTTCTGCTGTCTTGACAGTGCCTTCTCTCTCTCTCTGGGCCACCCTGACAGCCTCATCTTCTAGCTCTTCCCAATACATGTGATTTGGGGGCCTCTGGTCCCAGGCCCATTCTACACCCACTTGTGCTGACACCTGGTCCAGGACCGACACCTCATCACTAGGCCAAAGCACACAGGATGTAGGATAGCAAGGACAGGCAAGCACAACTCTTACCGAGTGTATGATATCCAGCATGTCATAGGCTTTGGTAGATTCCAGAGGGACAACTGTGTCAAGTTCAGGAACCAGACGGTCACTAGAAAAGAAGCAGTCATAATCAACACAGGAGAAGCCTGTCACCTTCTGTGGGAAAGGAAAGGAAAAGACAGAAATTGGGGACTGGGCTGACTCTGCCCCTGTTGTACTTACAAAGAGGTACATTAAGAGGAACCTCAAGGGCCAGCGAGATAGTTCAGCAGACTAAGCACCTGCTTAAGCAAGCACAAAGACCAGGGTTCTATCCTTGGTACCACATGCTGCACCAGTCCCACCCCTGAGGGTGCTGAGCTGGCCACCAAGACCAAGCATGGTGGTGCACGCCTTTAATCCCGGTGCTGGGGAGGCTGAAAATAGAAGAATCACTAAGTACAAACTGTATAGTGAGACCCTGTACTAAATATATATATATATATATATATATATATATATATATTTTTTTTTAAAGAGTCACCTGAGTACAATGCCGATTTTTTGAAGTTTTGGAGGTTTTTGGGGGGAGGTTGTTGTTTTGTTTTTTGTATTTTAGGGACAGGTCTACAGGGTGCTCAGGGTCTCACTACTAGATTGGACTCATAGTGATCCACCTGTTTATGGCCTTCCAAGAACTAGGATTACAGGAATGCCACCATGCCCAGTCTCAATTGCCCCCTCAGTGTGCCCTGGGGGTGGGGACAGCATGGCAAGCCCAGGAATCAAAGGTTTGGGGGTTTTGTGTAGCAGGGGTGGTGATGGTTGTGGCTGGCATTCTGGGTATCTAACCAAAGGGTACCCTACCACTGAGCTGTATCTGCAGCCCTTTATTTTTATTTTGACACAAGTTTTCACTAAGTTGTCCAGGCTGGGCTTAAAGTTCTCTGATTCCTCTGCAGCAGACTCCCAGCATGCTAAGACTATACCTGCACACTACCAGGCCCAGCCCCGTGTGTTTTTAGAGTAAAACCCAAGCTCATTCCCCTGAATATGGTTTTCATCTACACTCTGAATGTGTCCTACATCCTAGGCACCGTATGGCACTACAGGCTTTGTTGTGAATAAGGCACAGACAGGAAGATCCTAGTCTGAATACCTGTGACATTAAAAACAAAAGAACACACAGCAGCCAGACAGTGATTGAGACTGGGTGTGGTGGCATGCCTCTGTAATCCCAGCACTTGGGAGGCTAAAAACAGGAGCATCACTGTAAGTCCAATCTATGTAGTGAGACCCTGTAGACCCTATACTAAATGCATAGTAATAAAATAAAATTAAAAAAAGACCTAAAAATGCAGAGTTCTGCAGAAACCACTGTGGGTTCACGCCTCCTGCTGGACAGGTATGTTGGTGTCATGGATTGTGTACAGATGTCCCCACAAAACTCCAGACAATATGTGTATTTGTTTGGTGTCCAGAGACTTTGCCTGGGACTGAGATTAAAAGTGGCAGACTAATTAATGTGACAGAAGAAAATTCAAGACAGTAAAATGTTGAGGTGTGACGTAGCTACTGCTGCGGGCTTCTGGACAGATCTACGTTGAGAATCAAGAGCAAAGAGTCCAGCAGAGTAATTTAAAACATTGTGAGTTTGGCTAGAAAGGAAACTACTCTAAAATTGTAGACTACAAAGATAGAGCAGAGGAGATCTTGATTGTTAAGAGGAACAGAATAAAACAAAAATGGCATGAGGGTATCACAAGAAGCAGCAGGACTCAATCATTTGTAGCCTGAAAAATTGCAAAAGTGAAAGACCTTGCTTTCAAAAGAAAACCCCAGAACACCACATTCCAGAACTGCAGTAGCCTCGAGAATTTGTTCCTCACGATTCAATTCACTGTGCTCAGCAATCCAAGCACTCAACCCCTACAGCCGAGAGAGGGAAGACTGGCTACTGCTAGTCCCTGCTGTCATCCACATGGTATTGGTTTTGGAATATGCAGAATATAAGAGAGTTGTGGGGCCAGACAGGCTTCCACCCAGATTCCAAACTATGGCCTGGGAGGCCAGGCAGTGTACCCCTGAGAGGGCAGTGTGTGGAGCTGTGAGTGTAAACCCAAAGATGCAGTGGAGACCTCTGAAGTTTAGAGAAGCCAAGAATGTGGCTGAGGAAAGCTGCAAGGAGGGAGCAGAGCGAACCCAAGAAAGGAGCCTGTGAGCTACAACCACTGGCAGTGCACAGGGCCAGAGCCACCCAACTCTTCTGGAGTTCCCGTCTTACCACAGATTACCTCAGATGCTACACATGGAATTATAGAAGTTCATGTATCCCCTTCTGGATTTTGGATTTGCTTTGGTCCATTCCTTTGTAACCTCCTATAGCTTTTGGAATAAATGTGTCTAAATTGAGTCACTGAATGTTGGAAGTGTTTGACTTTCTTTCCATTTGTACAGAGGCTCACAACTAAAAGTCTGCCTTTCATCTCAGAGGAGACTCTGGACTTGGGATACTTATCAATTCTGAAATTGTTAGGATGCTGGCAACTCTTAAGAGATGGACTAAATGCCTTTTTCATAAAGGAAGGTCCATAAGTTTTAAGGGGGTAGAATGTTATGGTTTGTGTTTAGATGTCCCTCTGAAGCCTCATGCAGTCATAGGGCCTTTCTGAGGTCCCTGAATCCAGTGTGTATGATGCTGGGATTAAGGATATCAGTGCTACACCCACCCCTAGACAGGCAGTCTGCATCTAATAGAAGGGACAGAAAGAGTCTTGTCTCTCTCCCTCATTGCTAAGCTACTTTCTGCACACCATGATTCTTCTCCACCAAGCCACCCTATGTTGGAGCCAGCTGATTATGTACTAAAACCTCTATAAATTGTGAGCTCAATAAACCTTTCCTCCCTTAACTTTGGGCATCACGTATGCTGTCTCAGCAATGGAAAATTAGCTAAGACACCTGTGAAGCTCCTTTAAAAAGCAAAACAACAAAACTTGGCATAATGGCCCAAGTTTTAATCCCAGTTACTCAGGAAGATCAGAAGGTTGGAGTCACCCTGGGCAACTCAGCAAGACTTCTCTCAAAATGAAAATCAATAGGCTAAGGATATAGCTTAGTGGTTACATGTTCCTGGGTTACTCCCAAGTATGGTAGGGAGTGTAAGAGGCCATAGATAACAGCAGGGTCTCTGGGTAGAATCACTTTAGGTTAAAGTGTCACACACACTTGTGACTCGCCTTCTGATACAGGAGACAGGGTGTGGCAAAGTTGCCTGAAGAATGAGCAGGAGCTGTTAATTGTAAGATCCCAGGGCAACGATGGGATTCCTTAGATAGAACTTCTCTCAAGCTCCCTCAGGATGCAGACAACACAAAAGACGACCAGACAAAATGGGAAGCTTGCCACTGTGAACTCCCATGTTGTGTTACTCTGACATGATGTGTGCTTTTATTTTTGTTTTTACCTTCTTTTTCTCTTGTTCTGCTCAATTTGCTCTGCAAAGCTGGTTTCTCCCATACCTGTTCACCCCACACCTCTCAAATACACTTCTGACACTGTTTTTGGCTTGTCTCATCCAATTCTTTGTTCCAGGCAAGAAGGGCCTGGCATGCTTTTGACTGGCAAGTCATCTACAAAGGACCTAGCTGGTACCACCCCACATGCAGGTGCTTGGTGGGAGGGCTAAGCCAGAATAACTCAATCAGTGACATCCCCTCAGCCTCCTCTCTCCAAGGCTCTCAGCCTTTCTGACCCATGTGAGCAGCCAGCAGCTCCCCGGACCCCAAGCTGTGCACCAGGTGCTGTCCCACTGAGCTTAACTCCATACAATCACGGTCCCACTGATCATGAGGTCCTCGCCTACTCTGCCTGTGTCACTTACACACACAACCTCCCTGAGCTGGGACAACCACTTGGATACCTGAGCCCTGCAAGGGATACAAACAATATGCCTATTGTTTCTGAGACATTGGTGTGTCTCCTGCAGGGTAGGCCCTAGAGACATGACTTCAGGGCTGCTTTGGACCCAGGGGTGTCATCAGAGGAGAAGCTGTCCATGGCAAAGCCAGGCAGACAGAAGGCAGTCAGCACTCAAGTAGCAAGCAGAAAATAGGCAACAAGTGGCAGCAACAGCACCTTTCTGTCCTTTTTGTTCTACTCAGGCCACATGCCCTGAGGACAGGTAGCACTCCACACCCAGAGTGGGCCTTTGCATTATCCACACCCAAAACTACACCAAACCAATCAGTGGACAGTTCAGTAATCAGACACCCTAGATCCCAGCATCACACACTATCGATCTAGCCACCTCTGAAAAGCCGCACCAATGAGGGAAGGGGACTTTGTGGGGACATCTAGACACAAGCCATAACACCAGGGGAACAAGGTGGTGGGAGAAGGAAAGGAAGGGAAAAGAGAAAAAAACAGAAGGAATAGAAATGAAAACAAAGCTCTTATAAATGGGGAGGGGAAGATGGGCTGAAGGCCCAGCGGAGAGAATGGGAGGAAAAATCCCCAAAGAATCATGACATATTATGTAGAGGTACAAATTCCCTGCCATGAAGATGACATGTATGACAAATACTAATAAGAATGTAAAATTTTTTTTTTTCACCCCCTTCCCATCCAAGTTTGGGAAACTCCAGAGTGTCTCTTAGAAAGCAGATTTTGCGTGCCCCACCTCCTGCACCAAAGCTCACCACAGCCTGCCCCAAGATGCCCCCGAGAGAGACCAGACAAAAACAAGCCCCCCCTGAGATGGAGGGCAAGGGCACTGGCCTCCGCGCACCTGGGATCCTGGCACTCCCGGACAGGAGCTGGGTCCTGACAGCTGAGAGGCAGATAGTTGAAGAACTCCCGGAGGTTACACAGGGCGTCCACGTCATTCTCAAAAGCCCTGTGGGCCACACCTGTGAAGAAGGGGGCGGACAGTCGACCAGGCTGCTTGTCCTCACGGTCTCTTATCCACACAGCTGCCAGCAGGTGGTGAAATCATGCCTCTTCCCTATGCCCTGCTGCTTGCACAAGCAGACCGGTTCCTGCACTGGCCAAGGCTCTGCCAAGCTTTGTCTCCCGGCAGTCTCTTCACCACATGATGAACTCCTTCACAGCTACTCCACTCTCACCCTGACCGTGAGGCCTTCACTGCCCTTTGTGCAATGTCATAATACCAACCCCATTTACCCCGCTCTAATTCCCCCACATCACATTTCATCTTCACACACACTAACAGGTTCCGATTTACGATGCTGTCTATCTTGTTTCTTATACCAGGACTTGAGCCCCCTATTGGCAGAGTTCTGTGCCACTGTTTAATTGTCTCGGATGCAACTTCACACACAGACACTCAATGAATATTTGTTGAATGAATGCAAAACTTTTTTTTTTTTTTTTTTTTTGCTATTTTTTAAATGTATTTGGGTACAGGTTCTCACTATACAGCTCAGACTCATAGTGCTCCTCCTGTTTTCAGTCTCCCCAGCACTGGCATTACAGGGATGTGCCAGCATGCTGGGTCTTGGTGGCTTAGCACACTCAAGGGCAACCCAGCATGGCATGAGGTGCCAGAGATCAAACCCCAGCCCCTGTGCTTGCTTAAGCAGGCACTTGGTCCACTGAACTATCTTACCAGCCCCTACAAAGTATTTTCAGTGTGTCTTGTTTGTTTGTTTGTTTCCAGGTCTTTTTGAAGCAGGGTCTCACTATGCAGTTCAGGTTGGCCTTGAACTCATTTTATAGCCCAGGATGGCCTCAAAGTCGCAAGGATCCTCCTGACTCTGCTTCCCAGGTGCTGGAATTATAGGCACAGGCCACCATGCCAGCAATGTGACTATCTCTCCTTTATAAAGAATTTGTAAGTTAGTATAACAGGTTTGAACACAGTCTCGGCAGTTTAAACAGTTCAATCCCTAGCACCTTCAAAACTCAATCAAACCTAATCATAGGTATTTCACATGGAAATTCCACTTCAAGATTTAAACCAAATATGCCCACACAAACTACATTTTCACAAATGTTTACAGTAGCATATTTATGAGACAAAGGTGGAAACAATTCAAATGTCTCCTAACTGGCTAACGTGGCAAGGCGAGGGTACAGCTCAGTGGTGGAGCACTTGTCTAACAAGTCCAAGGTGCTGTGTTGACCAAGTATAGCAAAATAGAAAAAAAAAAAAAAAAAGAATGAAAGAAAAAAGAAAAGCTGAATATAATATAATAATGGCACTCACCTGCGAAGGCTCAGGCAGACAGAGTGACAGTGCCAGCTCAGCCTGAGTAGTTCAGCAACTCAGCCTGAGTAGTTCAGCACCTCAGCAAGACCCTGTCTTAAAATTTAAAAACACAAGCCAGTGTGGTGGTTCATCCCTGTGATCACAGCACTGGGAGGCTGAGGTAGAAGGACCACAAGTTTGAAGCCAGCTTGGGCTATATAATGTTCAAGGACAGTGAATATATAGAAAGATACTGTTTCAAAACATCAAAAAAAAAAAAAAATTTCACTGATTTTTAAAAGGACTGTATCGTATATAACTCAGTGTAAAGTGAACAGTTCAACCCTGGGGAGACACGGCGGTAGGAATAAGAAAGACAAGACAAAAAGTTGGACTAGGTATGCCTGATGGGCCAGACTAACTCCACGCACACAGAAACGATCCTTTATTCATGCTTCCACAAAGTTTGCATCCCATAACACAAGGCTACCCAGCAACCAATAGCTGGCCTGAACCAGACAGGATGTTTTTCTCAACAGGATGTTTTTCTCAGCACTGGGGTACCTTGCCTGCTCCAGGGAGAGGCCCAGTCCCACCTACACACACTTGATCATTTTCCTTCCTGCACACATCAGTAATCCTAGTTACTAAGAAGCTTAAGGCAAGGAAGATCATTAAGTCTGAAGCCAGCGTGGGCAACTTAACAAGAACCTGTCTCAAAGTAAATTAAAAAAAAAAAAAAACAAAGAGACTGGGGATATAACTCAGTTGGGACAGCACTTGCCTAACATGTGCAGAACCTTGTGTTCAATCCCAAGGACAGCAAAAAGAAAATAATCCCCAAATCATTCTACAGGGGCAACTGCAGTGTCACAGGTGACATTTTCTACTTTAGGCTGTCGAGTGAAAGAAACAGTACCAAAGAGCAAGTATACACACACGACTACAAATACGCATGCACGCCTTGTCTCTGCAAACCACTATGGGTAGTAACCAAAGCTCAGAGGTGATTATCTTTAATGATGCAGTTTCTCGTAACGGTGAGCTTTATTTCTGTATTTTCTATTACAAATATTAATACTTTTCAAATAAAAGATTGGACATTTAGTCAAATGAGAGACACCATCAAGACTCAACATATAACCCGTAAGAAAAGCAAGTGCCAGTGACACCCGAGACCAGAGAGAGATGAAAGGCTACAGTGGTGGAGGGGAAGGCACCTTTTCAATTCCAGTCCTGTGGACCGAATGGAGCTGATGGGTAAGGGGAAGAAATGAGTCAAAACTGAGGCCAACCTGAGACGGAAGGACAATCTTGATGATTAGGGGATCATGAACTCCGACTTTCTGAAACAACACATTCAACCAGGCATGGTGGCACAAGCCTATGCTCCTAGCACTCTGGAGGCTGAGGCAGCAGGATCACACTGAGTTCCAAGACACCTTCCTGGGCTACCCAATAAGTTCAAGGCTGGCCAGGACTACAGAGCAAGATCCTGTCTCAAAAAAAGCAACAATAAATAAATAAAGGCATGTAAGACTTCCCTAATAAACACATCTCTATTTTATAGACACTACAAAAGACATGCTGACAACTGGATAATCACGAATGCTTTAAACTACAATTCAATGTGGTTTGCAAACCAGTCACATCAGACTTCTGTCGCTTTAAAATCTTGCTAGGAAGCAATGTCTCCTATCTTCAGTTACACTGCCTGCTCTGTGGTAGATGACTGCTTCACAGCTTGATGCTTTTTTCCAAGAAAATACAGAATTGTAGTCATTACTCCAACAGCAAATGTGTCTTCACTAATGTGAGAATCATTCCCATCCCTCATCAGTTCTATGCCTTGCAACAGAAATACGAACTTTCTGATTCAATGCCAAAGCATTGAAATCCTGCATTTTAAACCCAGCTTGATTTCTGCGTGTAGAGGTTAACAGTGACTGGACCTGGGGCGTAACAGTGGCAGGGCGCTTGACTAGCATGTGTGAATCCCTGGATTAGAGCTACAACGCCACGCATACACACGCAGAAGACCAAAGCCATGAATGCTTGGGGCAGGACGGATACATCAAGATTATGCCTCCCAGCGGGAACTGGTGAACTCTCAGACATACCCTAAATATGGAGAGGGAAGGAAGTGTCATAAAACATATTTTTGTAAAAGTTCAATTCACACATATCAAGTCATTCCAGAAACTAGCTTTATAATTATGTAAAGACTATCAAAGCAGAGAGTGGGGTGTAGTTTAGTTGGCAGAGTGGTTGCCTAGCATAAGAAAGGCCCTAGGTTTGATCCAGCCTGGAAAAAAAAAAAACTAACGTATGAGGTGTGATCTAAAAATATGGTGACTCCTCTCTGGCAAAACTAAAAGCTTCAAATGAGTTTTCTGCTCCCATTCATCAGCATAAACCTGGCTAAACACCACCAATGAGATCAAGATGGCACAGCAGAGAGCAGCAGCAAAACACAGCTTCTCTGGGACCTGGAACCAAGATACCTGGAAAATAACAACTTGGTGAAGAGGAAAAAAAGATGGAATTCTGGGAATCAGGAAGGAACTACCAGGAACTAGAAACTATAATGAAGCTGGAGAAAGACAGCACAGCTCAGAGAAAAGTATAAAGCCCTCTGGAAAGCTCACCTGGCTCCCATGGACACGGGTTGGGCAGTACCAAGGAGAAACAACAGGCTGGGCTGTGGGAAAACCCACAGTATGAACTACAAAAACAACATGGAGTAGTTTTACAATACAAGTGACTCTTTCCATAAGCCAGCTGGAGTTAGACAAAAAGAATCTAGTATACCACCCATCAGATTAGAGAGGGTAATCAGAAGCCATTTTGAGGAGAAGTTAATTGTTTAACACTGAGCCACAGAATAACTACAGAATGATCATACCTCAGGATTCCTGGGGTCACCCTACCACAGGCACGGGGTGGGGGAGGACAGCAAGAGGCAGCTGCAGAGAGGGCACAGGCTAGAAAAGTTTAAGGTGAGGAAAATACATGGAGACTGCCTTCTGTAGTGAGAAACCAGACCCGTATATACAGGTTTCCACGGGGTGGGGAATAGGTCTCAAAGTGCCGGCTGGCCAACACCTGCCCCACTGCCACAGCTCAGCACAGCACTCATCAGCTTTTTCCCTTCCCCATCTACCAATGTGAACAAGTATATGGCTTGGTCTGAATGGTTGTCACAAGGCAGGGAATATGGGCAGACAGGCTCCCAGGATAGAGGGACACCTCACAGATGTGCCGCTCTTAAATCTAGGCAGAGAAAACCGTGACTTACAGTACACACGGTGACACACAAAGTGAGACTGTTCAGAGCATTTACAGCCCTAGGTCATACACCAGTGACTAACCATGGCTAATAGGACAGGTGGGGTAGGGATCAGCATTTACACCCAAAAAGGTGAATGTGGGGGGAAAAATAGGTCTTAGTAATGACTATTTCACCCCTCTATCTGGCGGATTCTATTACTGCAGACCTGAAAAGAAACTTTTCCACTCAGTGAAAAACACAGAAGAATTTTCTTTTTCTTTTACTTTCTTTCTTTTTTTTTTTTTTTTTATTTTTCCTGATTTGATCTTTTCTATTACTTTGGCCAAATTCTATTACTTTTTTAAAACTCCTTAACATAACCTTTTATCTCACTTTTAACATCTCATCTTCTTTATCTTGCAAATTTTTATTTTTCCAATTTATCACCCCTTCTATGCTAGCATTAGTATTAAGCTTCATTAATTTTTGTATATTTAAACAACTACAACAAAGAAAACAACATGCAATGTAATAATTATTGTAAAAAAATTAAATTAAATTTTTAAGAAGGAAATGATTCAAAAATCTTTAAAATTTTTTTAAATATTTAATTAAATCTACACTATTACTTGCAATTACCCTTCTATTGTTAATGGTAGGGCCAACCAGATAGCTCAGCAGATTAAAGCACCTGCTTAGGCAGATGCAGGGACGGGGGTTCAATGCCTTGGCCCCACCCTTGGGGCATGCTGAGATGGTGACTGAGACTGGGCACGGTGGCATGCACCTGTAATCCCAGTACTTGCAAAGCTGAAAACAGGAGAATCATTACATCAAATCTTGGGGCCAGTGAGATAGTTTAGCCATCTAAAGCAACTGCTTAGGCAAGCTTAGGCAACCACAGGGACTGCAGTTCGATCCTCAGCACCACATGCTGTGCCAGCCCCACCCTCAGGGCATGCTGAGCCAGCGATAACATCTGATCTGTGTGTTGAAATCCTATGGATCCTATATTAAATACTTTTTTAAAAAAGTTTCCCGGGCATGGTGGCACACACCTGTAATGCCAGCATTTGGGAGGCTGAGGTGGGAGGATCAGTGCAAGTTCAAGATCAGGCTGGGCTATAAAATTGAGCTCAAGGCCAGTCTGAACTACATAGAGAGATTCTATCTTGAAAAGCCAAAAAAGAAAAAAAAAAGTTTAATGGTAATAGCATTTGCATTTCATAGATAACTCTTGTGAGTCAATATTTGCTTTCTTTCAGTGTCTGATCTCAACTCTGACTGGTTCTTATGGTATGTTAACATTCCATGTGCCTTTGACTCCTCCTGTTGCTTGTTTTCTTACTATTTCAAGAGTGGCACAGTTGGGGTCACTGACTGATTTTCTCTAGATGCTAGTATTGGGGCCCAGCAGGATGGCTCAGTGGTCTAAAGCAACTGCTTAGGAAAGCTTAGGCGGCTGCAGGGACCACGATTTGATCCCCGGCACCACATGGTGCGCCAGCCCTGCCCTCAGAGCAGGCTGAGCCGGCCATAAAAATAAATAAGTAACAAATAAAAGTTCTGAAACAAGAAAAAAAAAAAAATAGATGCTAGTATCTAGATTATCTCTGTGTCAATACTATTATGGCTTATTTCCAGAGAGCTGGGCGCTGGACCACTGACACTGCACTCTCTTCCCAAATTAACAAAGGTATTTGGATCTGGGAATGGAGGCAAAAGCTTATTGCTAACCATGCCCAGAGTGCATCTGAAAAGTGGACACTAAAGGGATCACCACATTAGCCATGAAGTCTTTGCCCTCTAATCAACTCACAAACCTCAGCACATATATACAAAAAACTAAAATGTTTAATGCTTCAAGTTTTAAAAATCATTCCAGTAAAAGATGCAATGCCACGATTCTCTTAACAGCACTCTCCATTTCAAACATATCATTCTTGTTGCTTCTTTTTTGATTGATAGTTGTGTGGTTTCTAAGACTTTTTCTTTAAAAAAAAAAAAAAATACATTGAGTGGAGGGGATATAGCTCAGCAGCACAAGCACCTGCCTGGCAAACGCAAAGTACTGAGTTTATTCCAGGACTCTCACCCAAAAATTTTTTACTAGTCCATGTTTACAGTACATGATGACATTCGTCATGGGGACTCGGTACATGTACCTAACACTTAATTCACTTTTCATTCCTTTCCCCTTCCCTTCTTCCTCACTCCTTCCATTTCTGCTTCCCTTCCCATTTCCAAAAATATGTTTGCATGTTTACAATTATCTATCTTTTCTACAATTATCTTAAGAATTTTTTTTTTTTTTTCCGAACTTTCGTTTATTTATTTTTATGGCCGGCTCAGCCTGCCCTGAGGGCAGGGCTGGCGCAGCATGTGGTGCCTGGGATCGAACCGCGGTCCCTGCAGCTGCCTAAGCTTTCCTAAGCAGGTGCTTTAGACCACTGAGCCATCCTGCCGGGCCCCCTGCAATTATCTTTTATTATTTATACTTTGGAATTTTCATGTAAGAGACAGAGAAACTATGTTATGCTTATTTCGCTTAAAATTAGGGTCTAAAAGATTGCATCTATTTTCCTACAATTAACCCAAATTCACCATTCTTTATGGCAGCACATACTCCCTTGAGTATTTCTTTACTTCATCTACTGATTAAAACTTAGGTTGCCTTCAAGAATTTAGCTGTAAGTTGCACTGCTATTAACATGGCTATGCAAGAGCCTTTAACATTTTTGGGAAAATATCTAGAAGAGGAATAGTTGTTTTAAGTAGAATGCCAAGTTTTAACTCTTCGGGAATCTTTTCAAGATGATTTCCACAATGGCTGTACTAGTTTATCTTCCGAATAATTCAGAGGGCTCCTTTATCCTGCAGCTTTGCCAGTATTTTTTATTGTTCAGTTTCTTGAAGGTACTGTTGTTGGCACTCTTGTTGAAGATAGAATCTTAGTTTTTTTGTTTTTTGACTTGAAGTTTCTGATTGCTACTCATTTCCAACATCTTTTTCATGGATTCACTGGCATTTCTACTTCTTCCTCTGAGAAACATTCAGTTCAATCGCCTATGTTTTGACTGAGCCTTTTAGTTTAGAGGCGTAATTTTTAAAATTCTTTATATACTCTATATTAACAGTGTCTAAGGTACAGCTGGCTAATTTTTCATCCATTCTGAAAGTGGTCTCTTCATTCTGAGTTATTTCTTTTGCTGTGCAAAATTTTTTCAATTATTGATGCTGTTTCTTGCACTAGCAGAGTTCTATTCACAAAAATCTTGGCCTATACCTATATCCACAAGAGTTTTATTTTCTATTCTAGTATACTGCTTTTATTTGTTGTTGATCCATTTTTTACTTTACATTAATACATAGTGGTAGATGTGGGTCTAGAATCAATCACTCCATGTATATATGAAGCTTGCCAAATCAATCTGCTAAAGCGGCTATCTTTCCTCCAGTGTATGTTGGCACCTTTATCAAAGATCACACAACTGACTGTGCATGGAAATGTTGCTGCATCCTCGATTCCATTCCTTTGATTCATGCGTCTGTTTTTATCCTTCTTTGTGTGTGTGTGTGTGTGTGTGTGTGTGTGTCAGGGTTTAATCACTGTAGCTTCCTATAACTATAAATCTGGTATTATGACTCCTCTTCCTTTGTTCTTATCCAAGACTCCTTTGGTTGTTCTGGGTCTTTCCAGTTCTACAGAATTTTTTTTTTTTTTTTTTTTTGTAGTTCTATAAGGACTATTGATATTCTGATCAGAACTGCATTAACTCTGTACGTCAATTTTGATGTATGGCTATCACTTTCCCAAATGTTTTTCAATGAGTTCAATAGTATATATGAATACTACAATTTTGGTGTGCTGAATGTGTGTTCTACATTGCTGGATTTGGTAATTAAATTTAGTAATCTTTTAGTGGAACTTTTTGGGCTTTCTGTGTAAAGGATCATGTCATCTGCAAATGATATTTTGCCTTCTTTCTTTCCTATACACGGCGTGTTTCTTTCTCTTGCCTGACTGCTCTGGTTAATGTTTCAAGAACTATATTAAACACAAGTGGTGATAATGGACATCCCTGCCTTTCCTCATTTTAGAGAAAAAACTTTCACGTTTTTCTCATTTAGTATGTTGGCAGTATAAGTTTGTCATATATGGCTTTTATCAAACTGAGATAAATTCCATCTATAGCTATTTTCCTCTTCATTCAAGAATGGATGCTGAACTTCTGTCAAAGACTTCTAAATCTATTGAGATGATCCTACATTAGGTTTTTTTTATCCTTGCTTTGTTGCATGGGGTATTATGCTCAGTGATTTACACATGTTCAACGATCCTTGCATACCTAGAATGAAGCCGACTCAGTCGTGACATATAATCGCTTCTCGGCCTTTTGCTAAGATCAAGTGTAGTTGTGACATATGATCTAATAATTTCTTGCATTGTGTTAGCCAGTATCTTGAAGACTTTTACATATGCTGTCTTTAAAGAGGCTGGCCTGAGCGAGGTGTGGTGGCACATAGTGGTAACCCCAACACCTGGGAGGTTGAGGCAGAAGGATCTCCAACCTGCACTAGCAAGACCCTGTTCAAAACAAATGAACAAACAAGGTTGGCCCATCGTTTTCTTTATGTCAACCCTTGTCTAGTTTTGGAGTCAGGGTAATGATAGAGCCCAGAAACTCCTCTGAATAGTCCTTTACATTCTAATTGGAGTTTGAGGAGTATAGTCATCAGATCTTCTCTGAAATTCTTACAGAATTCAGCAGTGAAACCACTGGTTCTCTTAAGTTGGTAGGGTTTTTTTGTTTTTGTAATACAGCCTCAATTTCATTGCACGTTACTGCAATGACTACATAGGGTTTTTAAATCTTGGTACAGCTGTGATAATCCACATGCATACAGGAATCTATCCATTCTTCTGGCTTCCTCAAGTTTATGGGAACATAACTTTTTGAAATAGTCAGTAATCTGGATTTCAGCACCACGTGTTGTGTTTTCACCATTCTGACTTGCGCAGATATGAGTTTGAGAAGTCTGCTGTAATCCTAATTGTGTACCTGTTATGGTCTGTTCCTAGATGTCCCCCAAGCCTTGCTGGTCACAGGGGGATCTTTCCAGAGGTGGATGACCTAGGGTGTGTGATGCAGGGAGTAAGGATGTGATGCTAAGATTAAGCATGCAGTACTGGCACTAAGGATGCGAGTGCCCTGGATGGAATAGAAGGGAGAGAGAGGAGCTTTGCTGCCACTTTGCTGCTTCGCTGCTGGCTGCCTTGCCATGAACATCTTGTTCTGAACATCTTGTCCTGTGATGGTCCTCTGCCCTGCCACCAGCTGCAGCCAGCTGACTGTGGATGAAAAGCTATGAACAAACAAACCTTTCCCCCTTTAACCTGTAGGTGTTGAGTATTTTGTCTCAGCAGCAAGAAAAATGACCGAGACTGGGGGGAAAAGCACCTATAAAAGTACTAACAACATCGGTTTTTTTTTTTTTTTTTTTAGAATTTTTTAGTTTATTTTTTTTTCTTGTTTCAAAACTTCTATTTGTTTATTTATTTATTTTTATGGCCAGCTCAGCCTGCCCTGAGGGCAGGGCTGGCGCAGCATGTGGTGCCTGGGATCGAACCGTGGTCCCTAGAGTCACCCAAGCTTTCCTAAGCAGGCGCTTTAGACCACTGAGCCATCCCACTAGGCCCGTTTTTGGTTTCTGGTAATGAGAACTGAACTCATAACCTCACATTTGCCAAGCAAGTGCTGTACCACTAAGCTCTATCTCCAGCCTGTGATTTGTGAATGAGTGGTTTCCTCCCAGGGTGCACAGTATTAGAATCCACCAGATGTGGCACAGAGGTGGTGGGTCACCACCAAGACCTGTTTTGTTTCCATACTCATATTTTTGGTTGTGAATGCTGCCCTGCCGTGCCTACCAGTCACAGTTGGTCAATGCCTACAGCTACACACACTCAGGCCACTCCTACTTTGTGTGTCACTGCAGTTTTCCCTACCTAGCTTTTAGAGCGGTGTGTTTGTGAAGTACTCCCTTCAAGGACCCTCTCTGTCTGTACACTTGAATCCACAGAAACCAGCCAACCCAGGTGGGAGTATACCTTATGCTACCAGAGACAGGTCCCTGGGGAGGTCAGTTTTCCAGACTGTTTTGTTCTTTCCTCTGCATTGTAATCTGTTTTTTCAGCCTTTCTGTAGTTTCTAATTTGGTTGTTACTGCTGGTTTGTTTGTCAGGTTCTCCTGATTCCAGGAGATCCACTTTGTTTTTTACTCTTCACCACGTGGTTGTTTTCCAGGTATCTTGATTCTAGGACCCAGAGAGGCTGCATCACTTGCTACTTTCTCAGAAAATCTTGCAAGAGTGTCTCTAACTGCACTTTCCTGGCTGCCTCCATGTCCTCAATCAATGCAAAACACTGACTTTCCATGATCATTTTGATTTTGGGGAGCACCCAGAAGTCACATCATGTCAGACACAATGAATCAGGTGGATGAGGACACACCCACTTGAATGTGTTTATGACCCTGCCTTTCTGTTGGATGACATTCAGCAGTTTACCAGATTTTTGATCAGTCCTTGTAAACACGCTCAAAAAAGACCTGCAGAGCTGCTTGAGGCAAGAACAATGAATGGGACAAATATGCCCAAAGTTAGAGGGAGTATTTTTGAAGGATGTTAATGGCAATGTATCTTTTACTATAATAAATTTGTAAAACTGAAATATTTGACATATATATTTATTATGGTATGTATCAACAGCTTATTTTTTTAAGACATTTGAAATACTAAATTTACTTTTATCACTGTATTTGTCAACAATAAATTATACCACAGTCCTCCTAAATTATTTCTACCAATCAAGTACTTAAAGAAAACTGTCACCATTCTCTTTGGTGATTCTTCTTTGTACTGTCTGAAAATAGTCACTCTCAGGTCTCTCACCTGACATGGTGGTGTGGGTCTTGGCACCACCAAGCTCCTCCTGGGTAACATCCTCATTGGTGACAGACTTCACCACATCAGGGCCCGTGATAAACAGGTAGGAGGTGTCCTGAAATTAGATTTCCAGAAAAATCAATATCAGATCACCAAGTTGGATCCCCAGTTCCACCAAAAAAAAAAAAAAAAAAAAAAAAAAAAAAAAAAAAAAAAAAAAAAAAAAAAAAAAAAAAAAAAAAAAAAAAAAAAAAAAAAAAAAAAAAAAAAATGCAGAGAAAGCTAACACATAAGCTAACACATAGCTAGGCTCAAAGCTACACATCCAAACTAATGACTCTAAGTTTTCCAGGCCTCATTGTCTACTTCAAACTAAAATCTTTGTTGCATGATTCGATCTCAGCAAGTTAATGTGCAGTGCAGTTACTATCTCAGGGCCACTCACTCGCCAACACTGTCACTAACACAGGGCCTGGACAACTTGCTATTCCAAGCACTTCCCTAAGCACATCACAGAATTGTGTTATTAAAACCTAGAAACTGCCAGGCATGGTGGCGCACACCTGTAATCCCAGCACTTGGGAGGCTGAGTCAAGAGGATCGATGTGAGTTCGAGACCAGCCTGGAGTACAAAAGTGAGCTCAAGGCCAGTCTGAACTGTATAGCAAGACCCTGTCTCTAAAAAGACAAAAAAAAAAAAAAGAAAGAAAGAAAGAAAGAAAGACCTAGAAACTATTTTCATCCGCCAAGATGGCATGGCCCCACCACTTTAAGAGAAGCACTTTAAAGACACTGATATCAAGGCTTCGGTATTATAGGACAGCATGACAGGCTTCTCACTTTCAGTTTCTAATTCACAGATAATAAGGCATACAATAAAAAAAGTTAGATAAATTTTACAAAGTGTCAGCTAAATAAACCTTTCTTCTTAAGCTTTAGGTACAGATATTTTGTCTCAGCAATGAGAAAAGTAACTAAGATACACACTAAGGAAATTACGCTATGGTCTATCAATCTTTTGTCTCATGGACCTTTGGGATCTTGTTAGAAAACATAGCTAGAAAGGTCTTTCTCCTTCCACAAAAAGATTGCTAAATTAATATTCATATCAGCATTATTTATCAACTAACAAAGTTGAAGATGGGTGAGTGGTGCACGCCTGTAGTCCTAGCACTCAAGAGTCTGAGGCAGGAAGATTGTTGTAAATTTGAGGCAGCCTGAAACATGTAAGTGTTTTGGTCTCAAAAAGAGAAAAAGCAAAAAACAAAGAACTTGAAACAGACAGCCTAGCATGTAAGAAACTGAGTAAGTCTTTACTAGTAGGTAAAAACCCACAAACTGAAAAACAAAAAAAAATCAACTGCTTCTAAATCCAAAAAGCTGGAGTCACTCCAGAATTGGAGGCCTGACAGGCAATGCAGAGAATTCATTCTTGCCAGAGCAGAAGTTCCTAAGTACAAACACCCACAGAGCCAGGACTGACGCAGGCGGAGCCTGGCTGCCACTTGACTAGGGTACACTGTGAACATCCTGGGAGGGAACTCCACAAGGGCCTGGTCACTAGGAACCACTCACTTTTATGAGTTTTTACCTCCAGGAATTTGATCATAGTCAGTGACTAGTGGAGAAGAACTGTATTATGGTTTCAATTAGAACGTTCTCTAAAAACCTCATGTTGTTTAGAGGAAGGTACTTGGATTGTAAAAGCACAGTTAATCCCCTGATCAGTCCATAGCTGAATGTGCTCTTGGTGGTGAGGCTTGGTTGGAGGCAGGTCACAGGGCAGGACCTGGAAGGGCATGTATCTTTCCCTGGCTCCTCTCTTCTCTCTGCTTCCCGGCTGCCATGACATGAGCAGCTTTCCTCTACCATAGCCCTGCTGCATTGACCTTGAAGCCAGGCAAACGTGGACTGAATCTGAGCCAAAATAATCCTCTCCTCCTTTAAATTGTGGGTGTTGGGTATTGCTTGTGCAACAAGAAAATGACTGAGATAAACTCCCTCTTGCTTCTGGCATGGAGAGGAAAAATAAGGACCGTTCCAAAGAGCACCACAGCATTCTGTTCTTAACAACACTATTTAATGACTGACAACCAAACCTGCTGGAGTTTCACTAGAGATTGAGCTTGGCAAAGAAAAACACCCAACTCCATCCATGTGGAAGAAAGGCTATACTGAAGCCCAAGCCAGCCTGTGCTATCAAAGGAGGTAAAAGGGAGGGAAGGGCACTGAGCACAGGTGAGGTCACAGCCCAGATGGACAAATTCACTAAGACTGAGATCTACTCACAGGACTGAAGTACACTTTCAGCTCCTGACACTTGACCCACACATTCCTAAAGGCTACTGACAAGAGCTCCTGCCACTCAATCTATCACATCAACTCTCATGAAAATAATATATGTTCAGAGCCAAAAAACACAAGTTGAAGAACCAGAAAAACTGTTTCAAGCAGAATCAGATAGGACAAGAAATTTAAAACAGCTCTGATTAAGATACTGAACTCTCTAGTAGCACTTGGAAGGTTAAGGCAGGAGAATCGCTTTAAGTTACAGGTTAGCCTGTACTACATAGTGAGACATTATCTCAAAAAGAAAAACAAGAAGAAGAGACAACAACTAAGCATTGCCATGGATAAAGTAAACTGCATTCAAGAATAGGTATACCTTTTAATATATGCACAAAAGTGAAAACTCTAAGAAAGAACCAGAAGGCAACATTACAGTAGGTTAAGTCCACCCCAACCTGGATAACAAAGAGAAACCCTGTGTCAACATAAATGGAAAGGGCAGGGGGTAGCTCAGCAACTGAGTACTTTTCTATCCTGCACAATGACCTGGATCTGAACTCCAGTAGAAGAAAAAAAGAAGAAAAGATAAGAAATACCATGAATAACTCAATACACACAAATATGATAATCTAAATAAATGGATCAATTCCCTGAAAAATCCACATAAGGAAACAACTTAATAGTCTATTCAGATTTTTTAAGGAAATTGATAATAGCCTTCCGATATACAAAGCATTAGGTATAGGTGAGTTTACTGGCAAATTCTGCCAAACGTTAAAGAGAAATAATTCTTCCTTTTTTAAGTAAAGAGAATTGTCTTGAGCCACATATAAAATATATACTTCATGCATAAGTCACAAAATATCCTCTTGAACATACTTTATTAAAAAGTAATACTTTTCTTGCCATATTTTAAAAGGGGGCAAAATAGGGCAGGCTGCCAGTCAGATATGTCTACTTAAAACCTCTCTAAAACAGAGATAGAGGAAATACCTCCTAACTCATTCTATGAAGCCAGATTAACCAAATACCAAAACCAGACAGGGACAGCACGAGAAATTCATGAATACAAATGCAAAACTCCTCAACAAAAAGTTAGAAAATCAAGATTGATAAGATGGGCTTGGTGGGGGATACCTGTAGTCTCAATATTCTGGGACACAGGAAAATCACAAGTTTGTGTCCAGCTAAGCGAAGAAAAGGAGACAGAGAGAGAGAAACAGACAGAGAAACAGAGGGAGGGAGAGAAAGAAAGATGTAACTCAATGCAAAGGCCCTGGATTTACTCCAAGTACTACCAAAATATAAATACACACATACATACATGCATACACATATAAGTATATGTGGTATATATATGATACATATAAGATTATCATATTTTGTGTATAGAATTATGCATAGTATTCCTTCTTCTTCTTCTTCTTCTTCTTCTTTTTCTTCTTCTTCTTCTTCTTCTTCTTCTTCTTCTTCTTCTTCTTCTTCTTCTTCTTCTTCTTCTTCTTCTTCTTCTTCTTTCTTCCACTGGAGTTCAAATCCAGGTCATTGTGCAGGATAGAGAAGTACTCAGTTGCTGAGCTACCCCCTGCCCTTTTCATTTATGTTATGTTTATTGGTAACCAAAGATAATTTAGCCCTAGTTCCACATGCTGAGCTGGGGACCCAGCCCAGGCATGGTAGCACATGCATGTAATCTCAGTGCTGGGGAGGGTGAAAACAGAAGGGTCACTACTAGTCCTAGCTGTGTAGCAAGATTCTGTATCAAACACATAAATGGAAAAAGAAAAGATTTTTTAGGTCTTAAATGAAATCTATCACAACAACCTAAAAAAAAATTATATAAATAAATGCAGAAAAAATAACTGACAAAATTATTATAATTTATATTATTTATAATACTTATTATAAATAAGTATTGACAAAATTCAATACTTATTTATAACTCAAACCTTTCAACAGATTTAAAAAAGAAGGAAACTTCCTAAATTGGTTTTTAAAAATCTAAAAAAAACCTTACAGCTATCATATTTAGTGAGAAACGAGAAGCTTTGATGCCAAAGTCAGGACAAGGCAAGAACATCCCCTCACTATTACTCTCAACTTTGTCTTTTACAAGTTTTAACTCACACAATAAGACAGAGTATAAAACATACAAAGATTGAGAAGGAAGAAATCGAACTGTCTTTGTTCTCATATAACCTAATGTGTTGCTCAGATTTTTGTTGTCGAGATAAAATCCCTGACCAGAAAAAAGTTTTAGTTTATCCCCCAGTCTGAGAGACTTCAGTCCATGGTGAGCTGGCCCCAAAGAGGACCACCATGGTGAAGGCGCACGGCGGAGGAAAGCTGCTTAGTTCAAGGCAGGTGAGAAGCACAGAACCCGGAGAGAAGCTAAACCTTCAAAGGCCCACGTCCAGTTAACACACTTCCTTCAACCAGGCCCATCTTGGCCAAGCACCCATCAATAAGTTAATTCAATGATCAGCTTAGTGACCTTGAAGGCCAATCACCTGCAGAAAGCCACATCTCTGAACGTATGAGATTTCTGGAGCATATTTTCAAAAAAATATTTAGGGTCTCACTATATAGATCAGACTTGTAGTGATTCTCCTGTTCCCAGCCTCCCAAGCTCTGGGATCACCACTGCCCACCACCATGCCACCTCAATCGCAGTCTCAGCGTGCCCCGGGGGCAGGGCCAGCACGGCACACCAGGGATCCAACCTGTGCCACTGCACTCTGCCCAAGCAGGCACCTCAGTTTGATGAGCTATCTGGCTGGCCCTTGGGGGCACATTTTTGATCCAAATCAGGACATAATCATTGTGCACTCTATGGTTCTACCACCCTGAACACGCTTGATCTCATCTGATCTCAAATGCTAAGCAGCGTTGGCCCTGGTTACTACTTGGATAAGGACACCAACCATAACTTTATCATCAGTACAGAAAATCTGAAAGAGTCAACCAAAAAATATTCTAGAAGTAGTGATTACAGAAGTGCTGCAAGACGTAAGTGCTGCACAAAAGTCAACTGCTTTCCTACATAACGAGAAATAAATAAGTAGAATTTAAAATTTAAAAAGAAGTAGCATTTCCATTAGCATCCCCAATACTGAGATACTGGAGTATAAGTCTAACAAAATATGTACAAGAGCTAAATATATATATTCAAAATACCAAAATTTTGTGTATATCAAGAAAATGATCCATTGTTCAAACCATTGTCCACTTGTGACTTTTTACCTTGTTTGATTTTTAGCTGTAGGATTTAAAAATATATATTCTGGATATAAACTGTTGCAAGATACATGATTTGTAGGAATTTTCTCATGCTCTTTGCTGGAAGCCTTCTCACTGTTGAATCTCTTTCATACCTAAAATATCTTATATAATCAACCTTGGTTTTTAAATTATGTATTCAGCATATCAAATGAGTTATTACAAGTCCAGTATCATGAAATTTTCCCCCAACATTTTTGGTTAAATGAACAATGTAGATTCTCAAGTATAATTTGCTATCAGACATGAAATTATTTAGAAATTAATATTCAATTTAAATTTCATATTGTCTCCAGTACCTATCAGTCTCAGAATGGACAAGGTTATTGTGGGTTCTCTCATACTCCTGCCTTTGAGGTAGAAACTAAAATTCAAACTTACAAAAACTTCTAATATATCACAGATGTTGCTGACATATTTTATTCAGCAGTTTAAAAATATTCTAAAGTTTATATAGTGTGGTGATTCCAGTGAGGGATCATAATACTGAACAAAAACTGGAGGAGTATCTAATATCAAGATATACTATAAACCAGTGGTTCTCAACCTGTGGATCGTGACTCTGGTGGGGGTCAGGTCACTGCAACATGAGGAACTGTATTGCAGGGTCACAGCATTAGAAAGGTTGAGAACCACTGCTTATAAACCTATAGTAATCAAGATGACATGGTGCTGGCTAATACATCAACAGGACAGAGTCCAGAAGTAAGCACACACAGTCAACTAATCCTTGAAAAAGAAGCAAAGGCAATATAACAGAGGAAAGAAAAAAGGACTTCAAAAATTGCTGGAACAAGGGCCGGGGAGATAGCTCAGTAGAATAAGCACTTACCTGGCAAGTGCACGGTTCTGAGTTTAACCCCCAGTACCACCAAAAAAAAAAAAAAAATGGCTGGAACAACTGAACCTCAGAATGAAAATATCTACGAGAAGATTTAACATCCTTCACAAAAATTAACTCCACATAAATCACAGACCTAGAAGGAAAGATGAGTAACAGCTCCTAGCACACAACAGAGAAAAACAGGATGATCTCGGTTTTGGCAGTGACTTTTTAGAAGCAGCAGCAAAGGCACAGTCATAAAAAGAATATCTCAGAAGCTGTACTTCGTTAAAATTTAAAATTACTGCTCAAAAGGGGGGGGGGTCTTAGCGGCCGGAGGAGGACTAGGTGCTGGTGAAGATGGCGGCAGCTGAGGCCGCGAACTGCATCATGGAGGTTTCCTGTGGCCAGGCGGAAAGCAGTGAGAAGCCCAATGCAGAGGACATGACGTCCAAAGACTACTACTTTGACTCCTATGCCCACTTCGGCATCCACGAGGAGATGCTGAAGGATGAAGTGCGGACCCTCACGTACCGCAACTCCATGTTCCACAACCGGCACCTCTTCAAGGACAAAGTGGTGCTGGATGTGGGCTCAGGCACAGGGATCCTCTGCATGTTCGCTGCCAAGGCGGGGGCCTGAAAGGTCATTGGGATCGAGTGTTCCAGCATCTCTGATTATGCCGTGAAGATCGTCAAAGCCAACAAGTTAGACCACGTGGTGACCATCATCAAGGGGAAGGTGGAGGAGGTGGAGCTGCCGGTGGAGAAGGTGGACATCATCATCAGCGAGTGGATGGGCTACTGTCTCTTCTATGAGTCCATGCTCAACACTGTGCTCTATGCCCGTGATAAGTGGCTGGCACCCGACGGCCTCATCTTCCCTGACCGGGCCACGCTGTATGTGACAGCCATTGAGGACCGGCAGTACAAAGATTACAAGATTCACTGGTGGGAGAACGTGTACGGCTTCGACATGTCCTGCATCAAAGATGTGGCCATCAAGGAGCCCCTGGTGGATGTGGTGGACCCAAAGCAGCTGGTCACCAATGCCTGCCTCATAAAGGAGGTGGACATCTACACTGTCAAGGTGGAAGACCTGACCTTCACCTCCCCATTCTGCCTGCAAGTGAAGCGGAATGACTACGTGCATGCGCTCGTGGCCTACTTCAACATTGAGTTCACGCGCTGCCACAAGCGGACCGGCTTCTCCACCAGCCCCGAGTCCCCATACACGCACTGGAAGCAGACAGTGTTCTACATGGAGGACTACCTGACTGTGAAGACAGGCGAGGAGATCTTTGGCACCATTGGCATGCGGCCCAACGCCAAGAACAACCGTGACCTGGACTTCACCATCGACCTGGACTTCAAAGGCCAGCTGTGTGAGCTGTCCTGCTCCACTGACTACCGGATGCGCTGAGGTGGCGCCCAGGGCCTGTGGCATTCTTAGACAGTTTGGGGTCCCCCTTCCTCTCCCTCTCTCCCACAGAAGGGGGTTGCTGGGGCTGGGGCCGGGGGCATGGGGAGGGCACATC
>PVJA010011620.1:0-54248 GCA_004027025.1 Myocastor coypus | reverse complement strand
TGGTCTCGAACTCGCACTGATCCTCCTGCCTCAGCCTCCCAAGTGCTGGGATTACAGGCGTGAGCCACCACGCCCGGCTATGACTTACAAATTTAAAGCACTCACATATGCTGCAATCTCTGGACTATGTCTGCGATCCTTTCCAATTCTGTTTCTGCCATACTTTCTTTGTTGCCTAACATTTGACAGGTGAAATTTTCTTCTGCTTGTCTGCTTGTCTATTTTGCATTTATTCTTCCTGCAGTTATCCCTAACTTACAGGGAACTGTACTTACACATATTTTTTCCTTTATCAGTGTCTCAAATTTGGCGAACTCTTTCCTCTGTCTGCATCATCTAGTTACATGTCACTGTCTTTCCATTAGTGCAAGATTCCAGACTGCTGTGCATGTGCTCTTTCTGGCATCTGCAGAATTATTTGTGTACAGGAGGGAGCTTACAGTCATTCTCAGATCACCATTTTCTCTGGTACCAGAGGTATCTGGTTTAATTCATGAAACATTCATGCAAATACATTTGTACATGTGTATGTATGCATGTCTTAAGAATAAGATTTGAAGTTTCGATGGGGGCGCATGCCTGTAATCTCAGCTAGCCTGAACTGCACAGAGACCCTGTTTCAAGATGCCAAAAAAATTTTCATTTCAGTAATAGATTGTCATGAATCCTGCCCAACATACTCTGCCTGGCTTCTCAGCTATCTCATCTTTGTTGCCACTTTCGGAAGCAGTTCTAGAGGTTCTCTAGCATGAGTGTCTTTAGTGGCACTGTGAGCGCTACCTCAATGTCTTGAATTGATTCAAAGTGCTTACTTTCCATGGTCATCCTTGCTTTGGGGAAGAGCCAGAGTCACACAGTGCCAGCTCATACTGCTTACGATCATATTTTTGCAAGTCTGCCTTTCTGCTGATGTCACTCATGAGCAGCATTCACTGTCTTTTTTATATCTCATAAAGACACTTGCAAAATAAAACTTCCAGCACTTCTTCAGAAAGTGACAAGAGCCCTGACACAGTGAGCAGGCTTGCTCTGACTCTGTGGCACCCTGAGTAGGATTTCACTGTGGACCACCCCCAAGGCAAGGGTGAGACAGTCCACCAACTTCACGCCAACTCTACATCTTGCTTCAGCTTGGCAGGGGGCAGCAGAAGCAGGGACTAATCAACAGCCCTGTCCTGGATGGGAGTAACGCTGAGACAGAAGGGAACAACCAGACTCCTTACAGTTGAACTGAAATCCAAGAATCCACTTGATCCCCACTCTGTGGCTTGTATCCAGCAGACATCAGAGGGCTGATTGTAGTTCCCATTTCCCATCTACCAACAGTCTGGGGTGTGTGGACGGACAGGCCTCTGGTACAGGGAGAGAACCTTAAAAACCCATGGACTCGGGCCAGGGAGGTAGCGCAGTGGTTTAAAAGCCTACCTAGAAAGTGCAAGGTCCTGAATTTGATCCCCAGTGCCCCAAAAAAAGAAAAGAAAAAGAGTAGGCTCTAAAGCTAGACAGGCAAAACTGTGATCAGCTGGATCTCGGGATGGCCACTCATTCAAAAACACAGCACTCAATCTTTTTAAAATTTTTCTATTTTTTGTTATTTGTTTCTTTCCATCACTGGGATTTTTTGGGGGTTGGGAGCTACCCTCCCTTCTCTCTTTTAGTTTCTTTTCCCTCTTTTTCTCTAGCCTCCTTTTAACTTTCCCTTCTTTATTTCCTGTATTTTCCTTTTTTCTTCTTTTTCTTATTTGTTCTTTAGGCAACTGTTCTCTAGCACCATTAATTTACTTTCACTCCTCAGTAGAACCCCTATCTCACTTGTTCCTCCTCCTCATACCCTATTAATTTCTCAAATTTTTCTTTTTTTCACTTTGTGGTTCTCCAGCCTCTGTACCTTTACTGGCATAACTACTAAGCTTCATGAATCTCTAGATAAACTAGTTAATGTTGTACTATTGCTGCTGAAGGGTGTAATTGGTTTATCTTCGTGTTCATACCATAATTATACATTTTGGGTCAGTGAGATAGCTCAGCATTCTAAAGCACGTGCTTAGGCAAGCTTAGGCAGGTGCAGGGGACAAAGGGTCACTCCCCGGCACCACATGCCACACCTGCCCCACCATTAGGGTGGGCTGAGCTGGGCAAAATAATAATAATAATTATAATTATACATTTTTTCCTGTGGTACATTATGGGCCCTTAGGATTTGTTAATACTCACTTTGCATTTGACACTATTATTGATGCTGATTTTTATTAGTATAACCAATGTGTCATAGCTATTATCAGTTGGTTTTCTTGGGATGCCAATATCTGGATTGCTTTGGAGTCATTAACAATACCAAGACCCATTCCTGGAAAAGTAGGTACTGAGCCAAAAAAAACAAATGGCCACCCCCTATCCCAGGCAAACAGAAGTAGATGGATCCTAGGATAAAGGCAAAGACCAATAGTAAACCACACCCAGGAGATACCACTGAAAAGTAGACACTAATTGAGGATTTCTCCACACTAGAAATAAAACTATTCACTACAATCAACCTGCAAGATTCAACGCAAAGGCAAACAACAACAAAACAGAAATGTGAGACCAATAAAACGCCCCCCCCCAAAACTCTGAACTCTTACAAAGCCAATCCATAGGAGTTGCAAGGGGAGGAAGTCAAAAGCCACACACCCTAATTATCTGAGACAGTATCAGTGAGAGAACAAAACAAGTCAGTAAGGGACTTGGCAAACTCACAGAACATATAAGTAAACATATATTGGGCCAAATAAAATCATCAGCAATTCATAAGAAGGCACTAGTGAAAAGCTAGCAGAGAGGGCTAGCAAGATAGCTTGGTGGTCTAAGCACCTGCCTCTCAGACACAAGGTCCCTAGTTCAATGCCTGGTACCATATACCATACCACCTCTGGAACCTCACTCAGGCTGTGCTGGCCTTAAAACTGGGCATGGTGGTGCACATCTGTAATCCCAGCGCTGGGGAGGCTGAGAAAAAAAGATCACTATGAGTCTCAAACAGAACTAAGTTCCTAACTCAAGATGCTAAAAAAAAAAATATATTAAAAGTATGGTGAACAGAGGTGACCTACTCAAGAACAGGATGTCAGATCCAGAAGACTGTTGCCAGTGAACAGTGAATGAGAACTACCTTAAAAACAACAAGAGAAGGGGCAGGTTAAATAGCACAGCAGATTAAAGCACCTATAAGCAGGTGCAGGTGCCCTGGGTTCAATCCTCTCCCACCCCAGGGTGCACTGAGATGGCAATTGAAACTGGGCATGGTGGCACACACCCAGCTCTTGGGAGGCTATAAACAGATGGATCACTATGAGTCCAATCTAGTAGTGAGATCCTGAACACCCTGTAAACCCTTCCCTAAAATACAAACAAATAAATAAATAACCAAGAGAGTATGAAAAGTGATTAATAGCTCATAGGTACTACAAAGGTTAAGCTCAAACAGCAGAAGATGACGAGGGATAGGGTAGGTAAGTTCAAACTGAAAGGGATTATTTTCAGGGAGATTCATAGTAGTGTTCATTCTTTCTTTCTTTCTTCTTCTTCTTCTTTTTTTTTTTTCTTTTTTTTTTTTTTTTTTTTTTTTTTTTTTTTTTTTTTTTTTTTTTTTTTTTTTTTTTTTTTTTTTTTTTTTTTTTTTTTTTTTTTTTTTTTTTTTGGCAGGACCAGGGTTTGAACTCATGACCTTGCACTCACCAGGGAGGCACTTGTGCAATGGAGCTATCTCCCTGGCCCCAGCAGTGTTCTTTTATTATAATAATTTTATAAATATAAACATTCACTGTAGTTTTGATCACCCATGTGCATATATGCATGCATGTGTTTGCATATACACTATTCTTTCTTTCCTTTTTCTTTTTCATTCTTCCCTTCCTTCCTTCTTTTCAATATTTAATATACCTTTCAAGAAGTTTCCAAAGTATGGTTGTATTGTGCTTATTTTTATGGTTCTCTGAAGGTCAAATGTATCCTTACCACCATAATCCAGTAAGGAATACGAAGTGTCTACCTTAATCACTACTCTCCAAAATGGCATCGTTTTTGTGCTATGCTTTACCCTGAGGACTGGACTATAAAATGATGTATTAAACTCAGATGCTTAGGAAAGCCACAGGCAATTTCAAGAGGCTCCTCTGACTAGAAGTAAAAGATTATAATTAAGCTACCATGGAGAGCTTTTGAAAAGGAAAATTTCAATAGAAAATTGTAGCTACAGTGAATTCTTGATTACTCATAAGATAAAATTGCATGAATAATTGAAACCCACAGGTTAACCTAATAAAATTAATTTCCCTCTATACTATTAACCCTTATTTCCTCCCAACCTTTCTGACTCCCATAATCCATAGCTCTCATAGTTCAATTGGGAAAGATGGAAAGACTATCATAGCTAGAAAAAATATATTGTTTATAAATGGAATGTATCTCTGTGAAATATTATGGGAACTCTTAAAACACATCCATATTACCAACTATGTCATTCAGCTGGATTTTTCCTGCTGGAATTTTGTATTCAGTTGAAATACTAAAGGAGATATTAGGTTGAAACCATATTTATTCAAAGCAAAGCATGAAAAAAAAAGCAATCCTATCAAAATAACTCTTGAAAGGTGCACTGAAAATTCAATATGGAGTAATAGAACACACCTACGATCCATTGGGCTCGGTGTTACAGATAATTGTACAGGTCGAGCGCTCCTTGGAATCACAACTGCTTTTGATTTCAGAAGTCTTTCAGATTTTGGAATATTTCCATCAAGAGAAATATCTTGGAGATGGGTTCTCAGTCTAAACAGGAAATTCACTTATGTTTGTATCTTATAGGCACCTTATACAGGTCAGAGAAAGGCCACTTTATACAGTAATTTTAGTTCTAGTGGTTTGATGGCACACATCATACAAGATTGGGTGCTCAGAAGTTTCAGAATTTGGAGAATGTTGAACTTTATATTCTTCAGAATAGGAATACTCAAGCTGCATTTTTAATGGTAGCTCACAAATATGCATCTCCTCCTGTGCCCACAGGAGCACCAGTAGCACCTGTAAACTTGTAAGAACTGGAAAATCTGTTTCCCTGCCCTAGACCTACCAATGGGAGCCTGAGAGCAAAGTGTGATGGAATCACTCTATAATTCCAGCCCTTGGGAGGCTGAAGCAATAGAGTCATAAATTCAGGTCCGGCCTGATCCCTGAAACCTTGTCTCAAAGGCAGAGGGGAGTTGGGGACAGAGTTAAGCAATTCATAATTCTACAAGCCTGCCAGGTGACTCTGATGCACAATGAAGTTTGAGAACCAATAGCACAAAATCCGGGAGGAGAGGGATTTAAAGAACACCTATTCATCATACATAATTTACCTACTTTTCTGCATCTAAGTAGGCATGGGATTTGCCCACCTAATAGCTCGTGTATGACTTTATGAAGGGATAAAAATAAGATCTAGGATATAAGAAAAGAATGTGTAATGCCCCATTACTAAATAATGAAGCTAAGCTTCTAGGTTTTCTCCCCACATCTCAGATACTTGGGCTTTTCTTATTCCTTCCTTTGCTTCCTGTTTCCTCTTCTCTGGGTCTCTCTATGTTCACAGTCTTTGAAATTCAGTTTTAGTTTCTAACTGTCCTTCTGCCAAAACTTCATAATATTATAATTGATGAGCAGTGATATTTCAAAAGCTAAGTAGCTTAAGAAAGGAGACTTATTGTAGCCTAGATATTCAATTCTGAAATATAAGGAGTTATATTTTTGAAAAATTTGAGGCTTCTTTGGGGTATTTCACTTGAAAATTCTTTCTTTTTTAATATGTTCTGTGAAGTCATTATATGATGCCATTAAGATGAAACATTTGCTGTTATATATCAGAGGAGCATATACAATCATGAAGATAATAATAAGTAGCTAATAATTTAAGAATTCTTTAAAAATCTACAAATCCCAAGCTGGGCGTGGTGGCTCACACCTGTAATCCCAGCACTTGGAAGGCTGAGGCAGGAGGATCGGTGCAAGTTTGAGACAGCCTGGGCTACAAAAGTGAGCTCAAGGCCAGCCTGAACTGCATAGTGAGACCCTGTCCCAAAAAGGCAAAAAAAGAAAAAATCTACAAATCCTTTAAGTCAGATTCCTTCTAGAATAGCTAAATATTGAGAAAGGTAGTACACTAAATTGGAAATACATTGGGATGTATGCATTCCTCTTAAATCTGCAAGCTGTCTTTTACAAGTAAGGTAAATAAATAGCAACAGCTGTGAGCATTACACAGCAAACTGTTGCTTAACTTTGTAATGGTGGAAGTCTCCTAGCACAATGATTCTCCTCTTGGTTGCATGTTATAATCATCCAAGGAGCTTTGAAAAAGACCCATTCCCAAGCATTTCCCCCCAGAACAACTACATAAAAATCGCGGGGGGGGGGGGGGGTGGAAACCAGATATCAGTGTTTTTTAAAAGCTTCTCCAGGTAATTCCAACATAGGAAAAATTGAGCACCATTGGCCTACTTGACCAAGACCTTTCATAGATAGGATTATGTTTAGTTTAGTTAACACCAAGAATCTGAGGATTCTATGGGTGAGGTACATCTGTGATTATTATTGGTTATTCAATCCTGAGTGCATAACCATATTGTATCATTCCATTTACTTAAAGACTGTCAGTTGGTATACAATAAGCAAATCATAATAGATCAAAGATGCAAACATAAAAGCTAAGACCATAGAAAACATAAGGGCACACCTTCATAACACTGAATTTGATAATAACTTCTTAGTTCTGATGCCAAAAACACACCCAACGAAAGTAAAAGTAAGCAAGCCTGGGAATCTCAGGCAAGTTCGAAAGCCAGCCTGAGCTAGCTACATAGTGAGACTCTGTCTCAAAAAATAAAAACAAAAACAAAAATAATAAAACAAAACAAAAGAACTACAGATGTATGTATTTCGTAAGAGCTAGAAGGGAAAAAACTGATATAATGCAACAACAGCAAAAACCAGTGACATGAATAAAGGACCTGATTAGGCATTCTCTAAAGAAGATATAGAATGATGGGGGGTGAGAGGGTGGGGGTGGATGCCTATAATCTCAGTACTTGAGAGGGTGGGGCAGGAAGATTACCATAAATTTGAGTCTAATCTGAGTTACGTAGTGAGACCCTGCCTCAAAAACAATAACAAGGGGCGGGGGGAGCCAAATATTTTGCATTAGGATAATGCAAGGAATGCCTTCAGGGAATAGAATGAATCAGAAAGACCCTATCCTTTCCCCATCCTTACAGATGCAAGAGTGGATAAGTGAAAGGCTTTGCTTTAAGAAGAGAGCCCCAGAAGCACGGCTAAAGAAAGGCTACCAAGGAAATAGGCTTCCTACGATTCCCATTACTGTGTTCCCTCAGCCAGGCACTCAGAGGCCCCTCCATCCATGATACAAAAGGGCCAGGCTGCTGATGGAATGCAAGTGTTGTGAGCTAGGAAGTCATCCTTCTGTCCATGTTTCAGAAGGCCTACGAGGTCAGGTAAAATGCCCCTGGCAGTGCTTAAAGCTGTTGGAGTAAAAGCAAAACATGCAGTAGTGACCCAAGAAAGTTTAGAGAACCAGAAATGTAGTCTTCTGAGGAAATCCACAAAAAGCAAGCAAGCCAGTCCCAAGACAGAAGCTAAGAAAGCTATAGCCGCCAGTGGCACTCAAGACGTGGGCCACCAGAGCTCACTACAGCTGACATCTTGCGGCAGCTTGCCCCAGGTGCTGGACATGGAGCTTCAGGACTTAATATGTGCCTTGCCGGATTTCTGTCCTGCTTTAGTCCCACTGGTTTCTATACTCCTGTCCCTCCCTTTTAGAAGGGGAATGTTTATCCTGTAATGTTTGATTTTCTTTTTGTTTACAGGGTTTATAACTTAAAGTTTTCCTTAAATCCTGGGGAGACTTTGGTCTTAAACCTTTCAGCGATGTTGAAACTTTTAAGACTTCGGCAGCTCTTACAGACAGACTAAATGCATTTTGCATAAAGGGATGTGTATCATGAGTATTTGGGGGGTCCAGGGCAAAATGTTGATGACTGATCTGGATTTTCCCCTAAAGCTTCATATGCCTGAAGGTGAGGCTTTTGCAAGGTGATTGCATTATGGGGGCTTACAGCTAAACATAACTGATATCAGGATGAGATAGGTCACTGGTGATATGACTTGTAAAACTGTATCTCCCTTACCAGCATTCTCTCTCATTTCTGGATGCTATGAGGTGGGCAGCTTCCATCTTCCCAGGCCCTTCTACCATAACCCCTGCCTTGCAGCCAGCTGCCTATGGACTGAACCCTCCATAAATAGCAAGCCAAAATAAATCTCTCCTCCTTTAAGCTGTGCATGGCAGGTATTGTGTATCAGCAACCAGAAAAGTAACTAAGAGACCATGTAATGGAAAACTATTCAGCCTTAAAAGAAAGGAAATTTGGGCACATGGATGAACCCTAGAAACATCCTAAGTGAAACAAACCAGCCATAAAATTCACTGCATGCAAATAAGGTACTTGAATAGTCAAATTCATGGAGACAGAATGTAAACTGGTGATTGCAGGGGCTGGGGTAAGCTGGTGGGAAGAAATAAGAGGAGATGCTTCACATGTGTGAAGTTTTAGCTTTACAAGGTGAAAAAAGTGCTGCAGTTGGCTGCATAATAATTCAGATGAAGCCGGGCGTGGTGGCTCACGCCTGTAATCCCAGCACTCAGGAGACTGAGGCAGGAGGATGGGTGTGAGTTCAAGACCAGCCTGGGCTACCAAAGTGAGCTTAAGGCCAGCCTGAACTGCATAGCGAGACCCTGTCTCAAAAAGACAAAATAATAATAATAATAATAATAATAATAATAATAATAATAATAATAATTCAGATGTACTGAACACAACTGAACCATACACTTAGCAATTATTATGATGGTAAATCTTGCATGTATTTTATTTTATTTCAGTTTAAAAGTACATGCATGCACATATACACAGATACAGTGGTTTCCCATTGTGACAGTAGCGATTCTCAATCTTTTTCTCAGCAGAGCATACATAGAAAATGGTTCCTAACACAATAGGTTAATTGGGCAAATTTCTTCAAGCATCGGGGTAGCCAGCTCAGGATTCTGGCCATCTCAGCTTCCAGAGGCTACCTACAAATCTAAAATTATCAACTTCTTGATATTTGGGGAGCCCATTCACAGATACCTGTTTGGGCATAGCTGCTCACAGTCTTCAGCCTGGTCTGTAGGGCTGTGTTTATAATCTGGTCCAACCCTGCCTTTCTAGGTTTGCTCAGTCATATGTAACCGAAACCCAGTGCACACCTGTTGAAGTAAAAAAGCAAGTTTGCCCATCTATCCAGATAGCTGGCTATGCTCAAGGGTGCTGTGATGGGTGTGAGCGATCTTGGCTGGAGCTCCTCTCCTATTTGGCTGCATCCAGCTGGATGTCCACTTCATTTTATCTTATTTTGTTTTATTTTATTGTACACAGGGATCAAACTCAGGACCTTGTATTTGCCAGGCAGCACTCATGCCACTGAGCTATCTCACCAGCCCAGTCAGCTTCATTTTGCAGAAGAATGCTAGTTACTCATTTCCAATCTCAAGCAGAGCTGCTTCTCAAATCTTTAGCATCTCTCATCAAAATATTTTTGTGTATGCTCACTGATAGGCATGCAGAAGAGTTTCTCCAAGGAAATGATTCTCAACAGCTCTGTCCCTGCTTCCCAAACTTCTCACCTGACATCTTGTTAAAATGCAGTTTCTGATTCAATAGGCTTGGGGTGGGGCCTGCCTTTTAGGTTTCTGACAAGTTTCCAGGTACCACAGAAGCTGCCGGTCCAAGGGCCACACTTTGACTATTACAGTATTAGGATACATTGAGAAATGTGTAGGAGCTTTTGTTATTGTCACATGACTTGCAGTTTGTGCCAGGAGGGAGGATGTTAAACTTACAGTGGGAGTTCTGTGTAGTGAAGGGGAGTGCCACACAATGAGGAACTGTACCATCTAAAGTGGCAGTGATCCCTGTAAGCAGTGATCTTATGCACAGTGGTATCCCAGAATGTGCGGGTGCTGAGAACAAGGAGCATGGGCGGAGCCATGCGGGACACCTCAGCAAGAACCCAGGGCACTGAGGAGGTGCCACGTGGAGATGGCAGTCAGAGGTGATGGCCGGTGAGTAGAGTATTGGGAACATTGAACAGAGAAGTAAATCAACAGAGAGAATAAGCAAATGCCTTGGAAAAACATCAGAGAAAGTACTCACTAATAGGAAAAGCTACATAGAAACCTAAGGTATTGAGTAAAATTATAGGGATCGTGGGAAATCATGCTTTTATACACCTGTCGATAAGTCTACAAATTCATACAGATGTCTATGTGTGTGAGTGCCCACATATATTTATTTATTGTCCTCCAGGAAAACCACAAAGCAATACAGCCCTCACCCCAGTGGCAGGGAGCACATCAGGTCTCTAGAGCTTAGTTTCAAAATACCATTCCCTGCTGAAAAGAACTTAGGGTTGTTGGGAAAATGGACAATTCCAGGCTGGAGCAGGGAAGGCATACAATGAGCTAAACCTATCTTAAGTCAAAAATGCTTGAAAAAATAATGAGAACATGTCTAAAAGACACAGGGGCCATTTTGAATGGGTTTCCACTGTCTAAATCTGCTATAATTCGAACATTAAGGAAATAGGCATGCTATTGGGCGTGGTGGCAACCGCCTGTAATCCCAGCACTTGAGAGGCTGAAGCAGGAGGATCAGTGCAAGTTCAAGGCCAACTTGGGCTACAAAAGTGAGCTCAAGGCCAACCTGAACTACATAGCAAGACCCTGTCTCAAAAAGACAAAAAATGAAAAAAATGCTATCTATTTAAATAAAAGAAAAAGAAAATAGGCATGCTTATATACTTGTGTTTGCAAAACATGGGAGGCTGGGGCTCGAGGATCATTACAGGCTGAGAACCATTCCAGGCAACTTGCCCAACCCTATTGCAAAAGAAAATAGGTAAGGAATAAATTAAACATTTAAGACACAAATCCAATAATTTAAAAAAAAATCCCTTCCTTACAACAGAATGATCAATGATAAATGTAAAAGAAACGATGAAGTTGGCAGCCATCATAGAGGCGGTTGACTTAGGTGGGCATTAAGGAAGTAGAATTGGTTATTGATCGAATCACGGGCTATGACCCCACAAAACACTAACCAGTGAAAACAGGAGAAAATGATGATTTTACAGTCCACTGGAGAAACCTGGAAGATACCGGCATGACTGCATGACCAAGGCAAGCAGACAGGCAAAAACCTCGTGTCCTCAGGGGGCCCAGTAGAGGACAACGTCACTTCCATGGTGGTTCTGCTGAGAAAGCCTCACCTGATTGCATCTGAGCAGGAGGAAACCTCAGATACAGGACTAGAGACACCCACAGTATGTGAGGCCTATACTTTTTTAAACTGTGGCAGATGCAAGAGGAAAGGCCTGTTCCAGACTGTTCTTGCCACCTCAGCCTCCCATGTAGGGAGGAATGACCAACCACACTTGGCTTGGATGTTCTTTTTCTATGGGGCCATTCCCAGCCTTCTGGGAATGTAGAGAAGAAAGAGAACAAATGATCTGCACTGGCTGAGAAAGCTTCAAAGGAGGGAGATGGCCCAAGTTCAGCCTGAAAAATGTACAGTATTGAGGAAAGAGAACCGGAAGAGTGCTAATATTTTGGTAAACACAAAGGCTTAGCTTTTGCTAGGGATAAACACAACACAACCAGAGAACAACGAAATGATCTGAACAAGATAATCATGGTGGGATTTGTACTGGGGAGGAGGTGCAGATATTGACATTAATGCAGGGCAGACAGCTGTGGTTTTGAGTACCCACCACCCCTATTTATTTGGAGGAACTGTATGGCCTGTATTCCATGCGGTCTTTGGAACGAGAACAGCCCTAGATCAGACTTACTATAGCAACTCATCTTTCTGCAGAAAGTGATTAGGTGGAGGATGGTCACATATTCCCAGGCTCCTCCAGGACCCTTTCACCTGGGCTGCAAGGCCTGAAAGATGTGAAACTGAAACTGTCAGAAGATGTTGTAGCAGCATTTGTGTTTTGAGGCTTTAAACTTCCATAAGGGCCTTTCCTCTGGCATAATATTAGCCATTCTTCTTGTTCATTTGTTTTTGAGTTTTTTGCTTGTTTGTTTTGTTCTTTATTCATTACTTTTAATAAGAAATAACAGTGCGACAGTTTCAAAACACGTTAGCAGTACATTCCCAATAATTGATACAATGCATGTTGTCCTCGCAGTAGTCATACAGGATATAGACATGACAATTTTTCTAATCATTATTGGTACAAAAAATTTCTTCTCATTGAGCTTAGAGAAAGTAGTTGTATACATAGTCCAATATTCCATAATCGCAGTGGGTTATTGGCAGACACTGCCAGTATTAGCTACTGTTCTAGTTCAACATAAGTTCACTTTCTTCAGGAAGATTATCTAGCCAGTCTAGCTACTTCATTCTCTTGTTTTTCTGACTTTCTATAGTCTTTGCTTCTCTTTATGTATCTTATTTTTTTCCAGTACTAGAGATTGAACCCAGAGCTTTCTTGCTGAGCTATATATAGCTCCAGCCCTTTAATTTTTGGGGTTTTTTTATTTTTATTTTGAGACAGGTTCTCACTAAGTTATGTGATGGCCCACCCTGGGCTCAAACTCGTGAGCTTCTTGCTTCAGCCTCCCAGAGTGCTAGGATTTTACCTATGTGCCACCATGCCTGGCTAAACATCTGTCCTTTCTAGTCTTTGTGTGTGTGTGTGTGTGTGTGTGTGTGTGTGTGTGTGTGTGTGTTAGTACACGGCCTACAGGGTCTCACTATGCAGATCAGACTTGTAGTGATCCTCCTGTTTTCAGCCTCCCAAGCACTGGGATTACAGGCGTGTGCCACCGCACTCAGTCTCAATCACTGTCTCAGTGCACCCAGGGGCAGGTCTGGCACAGCATGCTGGGGATTGATCCCCAGCCCCTGCACCTGCCTTAGCAGGTGCTTTAGTCTGCTGAGTTATCTGTCTGCCCCGAATTCTAGTCTTTTTAATTTCTTTTTATTATCTGTACATTTTTTGCTTCTTTATAAATAACCAAGTATATATAATACAAAACTTAACATTTTAGCTAAGCAGGAGGCACGCGCCCTGTAATCCTAGCACTCAGGAAGCTGAGGCAAGAGGATCATTCCAAGTTCAAGACCAGTTTAGTAAATCCAAGGTCAGCCTGAACTATATAAGGAAAATTCTGTCTCAAAAAAACAAAAACAAAGCTTAGTATCTGAACTATTTTCAGTTGTTTTATGCTGTGCTGTGGTACGTTCATGCTCAGCAGTTCTCCCTGCCTCCACCTCTAGCATGTTTCTTGTTCTGCTATGGTATATATCTCAGTGCATCAAAGTAAGTGTGGTGGCACTCACCTGCAGCCCCAGCACTTGAGAGACTGAGGTAGGAGGACTGTCAGGAGTTTGAGGCCAGTCTGGACTACATAGCAAGACTCTGTGTCAAACAAAACCAAAAAACAAAAAACAAAAAATGAAAAACAAAAAAATTCGATGTCTCCTAAAGCCTTGTTGATGGGGTGTTTGGGAGGTGAGCAGGCCGTGGATTAGTCCCTTGGTGGGCTTACGACCACCTCTGAGGTTGGGAAGCGAAGCCTGACATCCAGGAAGGGCTCTTGCCCTCCGCCTCCTCTCCCTCCACTCCCCACTGCTGTGCCATGGACTGTTTCTCCGTTGCCGGGCTCCTCTGTCACGCTGCTCTCCCTTCAAACCTGCAAGCCAAGACCCAAAACCTCTACCAACCATGAGTCAAGTAAACCTTCCTTCTCAGAGCTGTGGATGTCAGTGCCTCAATGACGGGAGAGTAACTCAGACCTCTTCCCCAGCTGAAATCCTGCACCCATTCAATGTCACCTCCAGCTCTGGCAGCACCACTCTGCTTTGTTTCCTCGAAATCATCTGCTGTACGAGCCTCATATAAGTGGAATCATACATTTGTCCTCTTGTGACAGATTCCTTGCACTTGGCGTGGCATCCTTAAGGTTCATTTTTGCTGCAGCATGGATCAGCGTCTTTAGGGGTTTTTGTGTTTTTTTGTTTGTTTTTTGTTTTTAAGGACAGCATTCAAGTTTCATTCCTGGAAGATAATTCACAGCGGCCTGAAGCCTCCTAGTTACTGTAGGATGTATTTGTTTGAAAGAAGTTAAAGGCTTAGATGAAACCTGTCGCATGTAACACATTTCCCATCCAAATGGATGCAACAGTAAGCAATCATATTTTCTTACAGGACATTTTGAGTCTTGTCATTGTATTCAAGTCAAATAGAAATTTTCTATTCACAGGCAGCTGTAAAAGCCACTTAACCAGAGAGCGGTCGGGTGTCCAATTTATCCTGTTGACTGGTTTTGTACTCGATAGGGCGTGGAAAGTATGAGTTAAAACTGGATGACTCAAAATATAGAATAGGGTTTGATTCAGAGTCTGCACCCCTTTATTCTATTTGATTTATTTTGTTTATGACAACTTACAACCTTATCCTTTTAAAATATGTATTCTGTTTGTGCTATTCAGCAGGCCAGTTTTATTTCCCATTTCATCAGTAAGAAAATAGAATTTTCTCAGGTAAGGCTTCATAGCTATTACATTTATCTGTAGAGCCTGGGAGACAGTCACCTGGGAATACTAATGAGACCATCTTCAAAGAGGTGGTGGATAATTTCAATTTTCCCCTCAGTGGCTGCTTTGTTACTCTGCCCCATCATGGCCAAAAAAGGAAACATGCATCTCCAGAAGAGGAGACTCTTCCCAGTTGGCTTCTTTCTCTTCAGGCTCTCTGATGTATATTCTTCCTCCCAATTTATGGAAAAACTTAAAATAGCTACCTTGAGGGGCAGGAGCATAGCTCAGCGGCAGAGCACATGCTTCCTGTGTGTGAGGCCCAGGGTTCAGTCCTCAGGATAAATAAATCATTAAAATATAGTATCTACCAGGGATGAGAAACACTTTTACTTTTAATTTTTGTATTTGGTACAGGGTCTCATTGTGCTGCTCAGACTCATAGTGATTCTCCTGTTCTAGCCTCCCCAGTGCTGGAATAATAGGCATGCGCCACCATGCCTGGTCTAGGTGGTCAGTTCAGTGGGCTTGGGGTGGGCCGGAACGGCATGCAGTACCAGGGATTGATCCCAAGTCTTTGGGCTTGCCAGGCAGTCATTTAGACCTCTGAGCTCTTTCCCTGCCCCTGAACAACACTTTTAAGAAATAGTTTGCCACACTATTCACTTAGTTATTATCAATTATTTTTTTAAAATACCAATTGAATAGTTGAGTGCTCCAAAAGCACTTACTGTGATCCCTGCCATCATTTTTGAAAACTTGCAATTATTTCATCATGTATAAAATAATTGAACTTGATAGATTTCAGTGCACATCAGAGCATATTCAATTCTAACCATGATAAGAGACACAGATTTACATTTGACACTTTGAGGAAGCATTTTAACTTATATCCTTAATGTTCCCTAATTACTATAATTTTTGCTAGCTTTCCTTTCAATTATCCATTTCCTAAAGTTCTAGGTAAAGTCAAGACGCTGAGAGCAATCATTCCACATATAAACTCTTCAAATGGTCTTATCCAGGAAATCTATGTGTAATAACTCGTATTAAACTAGAAGTTTTAACTTGCTAAGTGTTAAGTGTTCTTGTAATACTATTTCCAAAAGTTTCATTAATCTCATGCCCTCCCCCTCAGGAATTCAACCCACAGGTATACTCAACTTCTTTTCTTTTTTCTCTTTTCTTTTCTTTTTTCTCTTTTCTTTCTTTCCTTCTTTCTTTCTTTCAAAACAGAGTCACTCTGTAGCCCAGGCTGGCCTTGAACTCACAAACATCGTCCTACCTGAGCTGCCCAAGTGCTGGGAACACAGAGGTACACCACCACACCCAGCTCCATTGCTCAGTCTCTTCTAATCCTCCTGTGAAAGTGGAAGAACAAGGTCAGTCCCGAGTTGTATAAAGCTTTTGTAAAAAAATAAATAAATAAAAAATAAAGCTTTTAGACAACATGGAAAATGTAACAGTAAGTACTTAGCAAATATATACAGCTTTACAGTTCAGTGCTTTTACAAAGTAATAAAGACTTGCCAGGAAATTTCAAAATAATTTGAAACAACAGCTGTTTTACTGAATTCATTGCTTTTCAGAGACATGTACCATCTGCCAAATATATAGTAAAAATTGTTGTGTAATGGGACACACCCATAATCCTAGTATCCAGGAGGCTAAGGCAGGAGGATAACCATGAGTTAGAGGTCACGCTGAGCAACACGGTGAGTTCAAGGCCCAGATTGAGTGGGACTCAAAAATTAATTAATTAAAGAAGTCTGCAACAATAAGCCAAATAACAATTCTAATAAGTGGGCAAGTATTGGGATAGACAGTTCTCCTGCAATGATATATTTGAGCCAACAAGCATATACAAAGATGGCCAAGGAAATAGGAACAGGGAGCCTGCTGTGGGGCAGGTTCTAGCTGTCATGCAGGTGCCCTGAGGGAGGCAGTGGAGTCCTGGAAAAGTGACACCATCCAAAGACTACCAGACAGGGCCGGGCAGGATGGCTCAGTGGTCTAAAGTGCCTGCAGGCGGCTGCAGGGACCGCAGTTCGATCCCTGGCACCACATGCTGCACCAGCCCTGCCCTCAGGGCAGGCTGAGCCAGCTGTAAAAGTAAGCAAACAAATAAACAAAAGTTCTGAAACACGAAAAAAAAAAATAAATAAATAAATAAAAATTTAAAAAAAAAAAACTACCAGACAGCAAGTTGCACAGAGAGAAAACCCTGGGCTTCAGAAGGTCCCTTTGAACAGGCAACAGAGCTCTGGTTGCACGCCAGTGAGGAAGCCACAGTTAGACAGGAAATTACCTTTCTAAAGCACGAACTGGCCAGGCATAGTGGTGCACATCCATAATCCCAGTGTCTGGGAGGCTGAGGCAGGAGCATTGCCATGAGTTTAAGGTTAGCCTGGGCTCCATAGCAAGACCCTATCTGAAAAACAAACAGACACAAACTACTAAAGCTGACTGCAAAAGAATTAGTTTAAATGATCATAGCTATAATTGGATAGACAGTTAAAAACTTTCCCCGAAGAGCACTTCAGGACCCAGTAGCTTTACTAGTAAATTCTACCAAACAGTTAAGAAGGAGAGAAAAACAGTTACAATTTTTCCAAAAAATTTAAGAGAAGGGGCCCGGCAGAATGGCTCAGCGGTCTAAAGCGCCTGCTTGGGAAAGCTTGTGCGGCTTCAGGGACCGCGATTCGATCCCCGGCACCACATACTGTGCCAGCCCTGCCCTCAGGGCGAGCTGAGCTGGTCATAAAAATGAGTGAATAAAGAAACAAAGGTTCTGAAACAAGAAAAAAATAAATAAATTAAAAATTAAAAAAAAATTTAAGAGAAAATAATTTTAACTTACTCCATGAGGTCAGCATTTCTCTGATACCAAAGCCAAATAAATACATTACAAAGAAACTATCGCCCAAATATCACTCAGGAGCACAAATGCAAAAAGTTTTAACTGCATGGTGATACATGCCTGTAATCCCAGCATTTGGGGAGACTGAGGCAGAACAGTCACATATTCAAGCCCAGTCTAGACAATTTAGCAAGACTGTCTCAAAAACTGTTTACAAGGAACAGGATAGAATTCATTGTGAAAGCCCTGAGTACAATCCCCAGTACTTAGAAACTTATGAGTTGTCTCCCCTTATCCAGTTTTATTTTGCAAGGATTCAGTAGCTTTTGATCATATGTAATCCCAACCTGTGAAATGGAAAATTCCAGACATAAACATTTCCTAAGGTCTCAAGTGCATGCTATCCTTAGCGGCGTGGTGAAGTCCTGCCTGTCCCGCCAAGATGTGCAGTTCCATGCTGGGTGTGCCGCGCACTCCTCAGCAGCAGCCTTTTTGGTGTCCACTTAACTGTTGTGGCATTGAAGTGCTTATGCGCAAGTAACTCTTATTTTTGTTGCAATATATTGTCATAATTGTCCTATTTTATTGCTATTAATGCTACTGTGCCCAATGTATATCATAAATTTTATCTGAGATATATATATATGTATAGGGGCAGGGATAGAGATAGGAAAGAGCATAATATAAATAGCTGATCCCTGACTTACAATGTACTTATGACCCGATAAAACCATAATAAGTTGAAAATATCCTACATCAGAAATATGGTTCATACGCCTAACCTCCTGGACATCATAGCTTAGCAAAACATTGCGGTACAGAAGCCTGTTATTTACCCTGGTGCTTCACAGCTGACCAGGAGCTGTGGTCCTGTCTCACTACCCTGAAGCTCAAGCACATCAGATTGTAAATTGTTAGGCCAGGAAGGGAACAAAATTCAAAATATGAAAGACGGTTTCTACTGAAATGTCAAGAAATCCAAGTGAAACCGCTGTCAGCTAGAGACCGCTTGCATAGGAGTTGGTACCCTCTACGTTTCAGTCATCACTTGAATCTTGGAATGTTCGTTCCTTCTGAAGGCAGAACTACTTCAGGGAAGGATGACACTTCATGACCTAATGGAGCTGTCCTCAGGAATGAGGAGCTCGCCTAAATTCAGAAGATGAGCCACCATAATCCACCAGCTTAACAGACTCAGAAAGAAAATCATATGTTCATCTGAGTAGATGCAGAAAAGGCATTTGACAAACTTCACATCCACTTTCTCAACAACCTAAGAAAGTCCTTCAACCTCATAAAGAGTAACCATAAAAAGTCTCCATCTAAGCTGGGCATGGTGGTGCACACCTGTAATCTCAGCACTTGGGAGGCTGAGGCAGGAGGATCGGTGTGAGCTCGAGACCAGCCTGAGGTACAAAAGTGAGCTCAAGGCCAGCCTGAACTGCATAGTGAGAGCTTGTCTCAAAAAGACAATAATAATAAAATAATAATAATAATAATAATAATAATCTCCATCTAACCTCTTTCTCTGCCTTCTTGCTTTCTAGCCACCACGGGGTGAGCAGCTTTACTTCACCACACATTTACTGTTATGTTCTGTCTCAGTGCAGGTCCAGAGTGATGAGACCAACAGACCATGGACTAAAACCTGTGAAACCATAAACCAAAGTTCACATTTCCTCTCTTTACATTGATTTCCTCAGGTATCTTCTGACAGACACTGAAAGCTGACTAACAACAACAACAACAAAAAAAACAGATATTAATCTTAAAATTATTCTTAATGAGTAAAACCTAGAAAATAGATTTTAACATCTGCTTTTCTCCATCTGTTTATTTTCTACTTTGTATCTGGAAAACGGTTGAATGAGTTACAGTTTACATGGTAACAGTTTACAGGGGCCAGTGAGATGGCTCAGCAGTCTAAAGAGCCTGCTTAGGCAAGCTGAGGCAACCGCAGGGACTGCTGTTTGATCCCTGGCACCACATGCTGTGCCAGCCCCACCCCCAGGGCAGACTGACCTGGCGATAATACATACATACATACATACATACATACATACATACATAAAATACAATGCTCCCATCAAAATCATGCATTTAGTGATATGGTGAGAAATTCAAGATATATGTTTATGTGAATTTGGTGAAATCACAAAACAATAGCTTCCCACTCTGTTTTTTAAAAGACCTGTCTTGTAGCAAGAGATAATATTGTACACCTATAATCTCAGCATCCTAGGGTACTGAGTAGGACCCCAAAGTCAAGCCCAGCTTGGGCAACTCAATAAACTGAGCCCTGCCTCAGAACTTAAAAGCTAAGGTGTAGCTTGGTACAAAGGCCTTGGCTTTCCCCCAGTACTATGAAAAAAAAAATCTGTTTTGTGGCTGGGGATGTAGCTCAGTAGTACAGCAGTTGCCTAGCAAGAGGGCTCGATTCAGTCTCCAGCAGAACAAAATAGAAGGAGGGAAGGAAGGAAGGAAGGAAGGAAGGAAGGAAGGAAGGAAGGAAGGAAGGAGGGAGGGAGGGAAGGAAGGAAGGAAGGAAGGGAGGGAGGGAGGGAGAGGGACGGAGGCAGGCAGGCAGGCAGGCAGGCAGAGAGAAAGAGACAGAGAGAGACACAGAGAGAGTGACAAAGAGAGATAGAGATCGCTTTGACAAAGCTAGGATTTCAAGTATGTGGTTCTTGGGTCCTGCTTTTGCCACTTAATATTTTCTCATCATTTTCTGTATCTTTAAGTAATCTCCAGAACAGACTTTTGAGTGTCATTATTGTATCTCCTTATATGAAAATACCACAAGTCATTTTGCCAGCCTTTGATTGTTGGACCTTTGAATCATTTCAATTTATGTTCCAGCCCAGCCTACACACACCGAGTTTTGTGGGTGCTACCTTTTACAAAGATTTTTGGCTACACACCGGCAGTCACTGAGGCAGGTGACAGGGAGGAAGGAAGCGCGGGAAGCAGGCGCGGGCTGTGCTCCCTATAGCAGCCGCGTGGGTACTGGGTTCAGACGCGGGACCAGGCCCCTCCATCGGGTTTGGCCGCTTCGGAGCCCGCGGTTGGCTGCGCTGCGCTGCACGTCCGTGGCCCACAGGTGGCGCTGCAGCACAGGCGCCGTTGGGAAGCCCTTCAGCGTCTACGGACTGTTTTTTGTTTTGTTTTGTTTTGCTTTTTTAATCTAATTTACGACAGTAGTCTTTTTCTTTTTTCTTTCGTGTGTGTGTGTGTGTGTGTGTGTGTGTGCATACGTGCTTATGTGTCTGTATGTTACTGGCGACTGAAACGAACCCAGGGCCTTCGCAGGAAGCTACATTTCCAGCCCTTTTTTATTTTTCACTTGGAGACAGTCTTCTCCATCAGGGCCCAAACTGCCTAAGTTGACCTCAAACTTTCTATCCTTCTGCCTTGGATTTTGGTCTATAATAAACACTTGTTCAGAAGCCTGGGCCTTTAAGTACATTTTTAAAACCCAGTATTTTACAATCTAAACCCTTGAGGCTTTGCCCACTGCAGCCCAGCCCTCCTCCTGCGGCCCTTGGCCAGGGACTTTCCCCACCCGGAAGCCAGTCCTCAGGCCGGCGGGGGCGGGGCCTCTTGCTGACGTCACTCATGCTAAGTAAACCTGCTTCCTCTCTCCTGCTGTCTGGCTTCTCACCCTCGCTTAAAACTCAGTTTTGTCTTGATTCCCGGGGGCCTGCTCTGCCTGGCACACATTTCTCCAGCTTTAAACTGTAATTACTGTTGATTCGGCCCTGTCCCTAGTGCACTGGAGGGGCCTTGAACGCAGGAATCCCCTCCTCTTGGCCGGCTGCGTTTCCTGCCTTGGAGCCAGCAGCTCCCAAGTAGAAAGCCTCACCCTAGTGTGTTCAGAAGAGGGAGACACAGGAACGTGCAGCGTAGACTCTGTTCTTGCAGCTCGGTTTCATCACATCCAGTTCGGCCTTGGGTCTGTAAAAAACGTCTGCGCAGTCCCAGCTATCACTGACACGAGGGGAGGAAAGGGGCGGAGGAAGTGATTGCTGCCGTTAGGGCCGCACAAGGGATTGCTCCTGTGGAGTGCTGCACAGATGATGCTTGGGGTGTGGAGGTCCGGTGTGGCGACTTCCGCTGAGAGAGCAGGCTGAGGTATCACACTTCTTAAAGCAAGTTTGGCTCCCACAAAGCCCTCCGCAGTGTTGAGCTGCTCAGAGTGGCTGTGTCATGGCAGGAAGCTTCTGAGAGGAAGAGTGCGGTGTCGGTGCGGTTGGTGAGGACACGAGCAATCGGGATCGGGGAGACCTGGGCTGGGCCCATCATTTTTCTTTCTTTTGCCAGAAGTACCTTCATTTTGTGGTGAAAAAAAAGCCTTGTAATTGTTTATTTATTTTTATGGCCAGCTCAGCCTGCCCTGAGGTCAGGGCTGGAGCAGCATGTGGTGCCAGGGATTGAACCGCGGTCCTTGAAGCCGCCTAAGCTTTCCTAAACAGGCGCTTTAGACCACTGAGCCATCCTGGGCATGGTGGCGCATGCCTGTAATCCCAGCACTCGGGAGGCTGAGGCAGGAGGATTGGTGAGAGTTCGAGACCAGCCTGGGCTACAAAACTGAGCTCAAGGCCAGCCTAAACTGTACAGCGAGACCCTGTCTCAAAAAAAAAAAAAAAAAAAAAAGAAAAGCCACTGCTGTTCTACTCTTCGGCCCTTTCAGACCCGTAAGGCTCTTTCCCATCCTTACCTCCCTGCTCCCACACCCTTGTCTGACACTCTGATCTCTGGTTTCTTCTTGTCTTTTTGAGGTAGTGCGTTGAATCCAGGCCTTCACACTGAACTTCATCCCCATTCATGCCTTCTCAAGACAGGGTCTCCATCACTAAATTGCCCAGGCTTCAGCCTGCCAGAGCACTGGGGTTACAGACATGCACCTCTGTATCTGGCTACATGTTCTACCTAGGAGCTTTTCAGTTATTGAGTTAGTTGATTCCTCTGCCATTTTTACTTTTCTGAATAAATTTGAGGTGTATCTTGTCATTCACAACACAAAAGTTCGTAACAGAAATGTATAATACTTTCAAGAGCTGGGGGTGGCGGTGCATGCCTGTAATTCCAGCCCTCAGGAGGCTGAGGTAGGATTGTTGTGAGTTTGAGACCAGCCTGGGCTACACAGTGAGTTCACCTTAGCTGCACAGTGAGCTAAAAAAGACCAAAAAGGGGGGGGGGGCAAATAGATCAGCAGATTAAAAACAGGCACAGCAGCTGGGGCTTTGTCCCCGGTCTGCCTTGCCTGCCCTGTCCACAGGTGGTGCTGAGACAGCAATTAAGACTGGGCGTGGTGGTGCACCTGTAATCCCAGCTCTTGAGAGGCTGTAAACAGGTGGATCGCTCCGAGCCCAATCGAGTAGGGAGACCCTGAACTCCCTGTTAACCCTGCTCTAAAATACAAAAAAAAAAAAAAAAAAAAAAACCCCAACTTGGTGTTTTGAATTTTTCATTTTTGACCTATGATTAAATTTCCTTTATTGTTCTTTACAATGCAAAGACAGCTAAACTGAAAAGCCCACTTATTTGGTCTAGGTTGACCCCATACAATGTTTGAGTTCTTTTTAAAAATATTTACTTATTTATTTATTCATTTATTTATTGATTGATTGATTGATTTGGGACAGGGTCTCGCTATTCAGTTTGGACTCATAGTGATTCTCTTGTCTCAGCCTCTCCAGCCCTGGGATTACAGGCATGCACCACCATGTCTAGGGTGGGAATACAGGTTATTAAAGGCTACCCACATAGCCAGGAGTGGTGGCGCACGCCTGTAATCCCAGCACTTGTGAGGCTGAGGCAGGAGGATCGGTGCAAGTTGGCAACCAGCCTGGGCTACAAAAGTGAGCTCAAGGCCAGCCTGAACTGCATAGCAAGACCCTGTCTCAAAAAGACAAAAAAATTTTTAAAAATTAAAAAATAAAAGCTGCCCACACATATAAAGTAGAGATAATAAGGCCTTTTTCACAGAGCTATTGAAGGTAAAAGAAAGTAACTTATATGGAGTCACTTTATGCTATATAAAGATTGGGTATTATTATTAAGAGTATCGTCATCATTACTATCATACATTTTATGTCAAAAATTTCCTGAATACTTATCTATTGTCAGTTTCCCAGTTGTAGAAATGCACACTATAATTGAGCAAGTAAGTGGTGAAAACAAAACGTGATTTCCTTAAGGCTCTAATCATCCTGGGAATGCTGTAAAAAGAAGCTGGAAAAAAAAAAATGTGTGGGTACTTTGAAAGCAAACATGCTATGCACGGTTATCTAGGACCTTGGTCCCAGCCTGACAAAGTCACTGAATCTTTCATGTTTATTTGTATGTAGGTTTATTTCAGAGTTTGTATCTTATACTTTTCATGTAATAGGTCTCGTCTGCCTGTCTATCGGTCTTGCCTGTCTTTCTGTTTGTTCTGGAGATTGAATCCAGGACTCGCACACTAAACTGTATCTGCATAAGCCCTTTTTAATTTTATCTTTTGAGATAGGGTCTCTTTAAACTGCCAAGTGGCCCTGACTGTGCTCGAACTTTGCAATCCGCCCACCACAGCCTCCCAGAGTGCTGGGATTACAGGCTTGCACCACCATGCCTGACTCACTTTCTATTTAATTTTAAAATAACAACAACAACAAAAAAAACCCCACAGACTGTTTTAGAGAGTGCAGTTTTATACAATGAGTGGCTTTATCTTAGTTTTCATTCTCTTCAGCTTCTCTGTGGCATTTAAACCACCCTGAACAACCCACTCCTTGAAATTCTTTCCTCACTGAGACCGTGACACTCCATTCTCCTACTTCTTGACCTTCTCAGCGGCTCTGGATTCTCTGCTCCTTTCCTCCGCACTTCTAACTCCACAGACCTCAACCCAGGCTCTGATTTCAATCCGCTTGCAGTTGTCAGACAATTCAGCCATTCTCATTGGTCATGCCATTCCGAAATGCTGTCTTCCCAGCACTTATTTCTGTATGTATATCTTGCCACTACCTTGTGTTCTGTATCTTTTAAAAGTTCATAATCTCCCTGCACGAGTGGTGCTTCCACGTTTCTCATTCCCTGAGCTCTTGGTTGTCTTCCCCTCTTTTTCTCGCTTTCAGGCTCCAAGCACTTCTGTGCCTTCCAGTCCCTCTTTGTCTGCCATCCCAAGGCCCCATCTCGACCAGGCTCCCTTCAGCTCACTGCCCATCCACACTGCCAGGCTCTGAACCCCAGACTCTACCAGTCCTACTGGACCCATAAATCACAGCTAAGTCCATTTCCTAGACTCGCTCTGGGTGTGTTCCCTAAGAGCAGGGGCCAGGCACTGGTCACTCCGACGTCACCAACATATGGCACATGCCCAGCACTCAGGAGAGCCCTTGACTGAGTGCCATTACTTACTCAAGGCAGATGGCCTCAGGGTATATGTGTGTGATCAATTTGAGGTTTTGTAGCTTGAATAATTCTCCAGAATAAGCTTTATATACACTATCTAATTTCTGACTACTTCACAGTGAAACCAGTTCTTATTCATCTCAATCTGGGTTTTTCTTTCATGAGCTAACATTATGCTGATAATTAAGATGAAACTATTTAACACTCATTAATCTCTGCTACCAACTGTAATTTGTCTCCCTAACTAGATTATGATATCCTAAAAGCCGAAACCCTGTTAACTTCCTTCCAACAGTGTTTTGACTTACAACCAAAGTATCTTTCAGCCCAGTAGAAATAGTGCACACACATACACACCAGTAAAGCCAGCCACTAAGGAAATAGAGGCAGAAGGACTACATAGTTGGGGCCAGCCAAGGCAATTTGTTGAGACCCCTTCTCAAAATTAAAAAAAAAAAAAGAAGGATCAGGCATGTAGCTCAGCATTTGCTGAATTTATTCTCCAGTAAATCTGCCCCCCCCCAAAAAAAACCTCTTTTGTCAAAAATACTGTGTTATGCCTTGGATCTATATGTCCCCCAAAAGTCTCATGTGCTCACAGGACTTTTGAAAGATGGCTGGATCATGAGTGTGATCCTGAATTAGGGTGTGTAATGACCAAGTTGGTTTATCATAGTTCTGAGGATAGGTAATAGAAGGCCCGTCCTGGGCATGAGCAGTATTACCCTGAAGTTTAGTAGTCTGGGTGAGATGAAAGGGAAAAACAGGCTTGCTGCTGCTGCCTGCAGCCTACCCTGCCATAGACTGTTTTCTCCTCCACTATGCTCTTCTGTCAGGTCACCTTGCCTTGGAGCGGCTGAATATGGACCTCTTCAAACAGAGCTGAATTAAGCTTTTTGCTTGGGAAGGTTAGGTATTTTGCCACAGCAACAAGAAAAGTCACTAAAACACTGTCTGGGTCATACCAAAGTAAGAACATGTGCTATTTCCTTTCTACATTTGTTTTCATATTTATAGATCCATAACATTTGTTTCATAACACCTAACACCAATGGCCATGAGTCATAATGGACACTGATTAAATATTTGTTGATTAATATCCGTAGGACGGAGCAGCATTGTACTTTGAAATACCCCTTGAGCTCTAGGCCCACCAAAAAATATCATCCTGGTGGCCTTTGTTGATAATTTTTTTTTTTTTTAATGCTAGGGATTGGACCCATGGTCTCGCATAGGCTGAGCACATATCTACCCCTGAGCTATATCTCTAGTCCCCTCATTTAACATCTTTATTTGAAGACATAAGAATTTAACTTGTCACTGAGTATGTTGTGATACTGGCACAATAGAACCTCAGGTATTTAATGTAGGTAGAAGCAAAGTGATACGGGAAAATGACAGCAGTGGGCAAACAGGACTGGATATGCTGTGGGGCTTTGGATGAAAGTCGACCTCGGAGCTGCCTCGATGTGGAAAACAAACAAGCCCATAAAGAAGGGCCTTCATCAGGGGGAGGTTGTCGTATTTTTTTTTCTTTTTTCTTCCCACTACAGGAATGACCAAACGATCACCTGGTAACCCAAAGGAATTAATGGGCCTCTTTCAAACTCCTAACTCAAAGCAAGGGAGTTACTCCGTGTGCGGGTGAGTGCGGGAGAATCCAACACATTGTGTTGGTGCAGGAAGGAGCCTCAGAAACACAGCCTTTAAGGCTATCAAATTCTGCATGTATTTGAATAATTAAAACTCACAGCCCCCCTCCCCCAGCCCTCCTTTTCTTCCCAGCACACTGCAGACATTAATAACATGAAGCAATAGTGTACTCGCACACTTTCGGAAACAAAGGCACTAATTGTGGCTCTGCCAGCTTCTAACAAGAATGCTAGTGTACACCACTCCGCAGTTGTGCCCCGTCCTACGAACAGATAGCAGCACCTTTGTCTCCAGCGGCCAAGACTCACAGATGGGTCAGTGGGCTGCAGCTGAACTGGGCCGAGCCCAGGGCAGATGGCTTGGCACATTGGCTGTCTTGCTCCAAACCCCGCCGTCCTGCTCCTCCAGCTCTGCACCTAGCCTCCTCCAGCACAGTTCACCTCACCACCTCCCTTCCCCGCAGCATTTCCTTTGGAAAACTCCTTTCTTTAACTGTGAAACTCACTTCCGCTCCCTTTGATGACTACTTTTACTGTCCATCACTCCCACACACAAGTATCACACATAGAGATGATCTTAGGTACACATGAGAGCAAGAGAGATGTGCCGAACTTGTTAACTTCAGCATGCTTAATGCTTCACACTGTGTAATTCTTCATGAGGGGAGCTGTCATGTTAGGACAACCAAAAATTATTCCAGACATTGCCAAATGTCGGGGGGGGGGGCAGATCCTGGTTGATAACCACTGATCTAGAGTAATATTGAGTGGATTATTTGAATTGAAGTCTTCAGTGACTGTACAGACATAAGCATAATTCACTATGAAGTACAACCATATAAAAATTCATTTGAACCAACATATTTCCAACTATAAGTCATTTTATTTCAAGATCTATCAAATGCATCAGAGTATTAAAAATTTGAATGGATCCTTAAATTTTGTTGCAACCTGTCTTTCTTAGTCAAATATATTTGATTTACTAGAGTTTTATTCAAAACATCTGAATAAGGTTTCCTATTTTTTTCTGCTAGAAGTTGTTACTGTATTTCAGGATCATGTCCTAAGTGCTCAAAAATTTTCAAAATGAAATAGTGAATGCGCCATACCATCTTTCACATAAATATCAGCTTTCAGTAAATTTGAATAATTATTTATAATAAAAATAATTCTTTGAGATACAAACTTTTTTTCAGCCTTTTGGAGACAAGGTTTTTTTTTTATGTAGTTCAGGCTGTCCTTGAACTCCCCAGCGGTCCTCCTGGCTGAGCCTCCTGAGTGCTGGGGTCACAGGTGTGCGTCACCATACCTGGCTTATAAACCATTGCTTCAATTTGGGAGACAAGGCCCCACCAAGTTAGAGCACTTCCACAACTCATGCAACTAGGGCGTGTCAGAGCTACTTCTGACCCTAAATCTTATGTTTTAATCATTTTCCTCTAATTTTTTTCTTTGTCTCATAAGAGAACCAAGGCTAAGAGAAGAAACATATCACAGACAGACCTAATGGTTACAGAAACATAGGTATCTCTACTTAGTGTACTCCTCGGCTATTGTTCTAACTAAAATAGAAGAGCATTTGAGTTCTTATTGACAAAACAAGGAGTCTCAATGCTTTTAAACCCCAGCTGTTGTACTTGGGCTGACACCGGATATTTGTCTGACTTCCACATCTTTTTGTTTGCTTTTCTTGAGATAGTCTCACTGCAGTTCAGGCTAGATTTGAGCTCACTCTGTACCTCAAGTGGACCTTGAGCTCACACAATCCTCCTACCTCAGCCTCCTCAGTGCTAGGTTGCAGGTGCGCACCACCTCACCCAGCCTACCACCTTTTGGAGCCACTATCCACCAATATTCTCCTTTTGATGTTTGGCCTCTACTTACTTAATGTGGTTGCACAAAGAAGCTTACAAACCAATGCCTTGTTGACGTTCCAGATTGCCGAAAATGATTCTTATGTCTTATTCAAATCAGCCAGGGGCAGGCCAGATAGCTCAGTGGACTAAAGCACGTGCTTAGGCAGAGCGCAGAGACCGGGGTTCGATCCCCAGCATGCTGTGTGGGCCCTGTCCCCTGGGCACACTGAGATGAGACTGACACTGGGCACGGTGGTGCGAGGCTAAAACAGGAGGGTCGGTATAAGTCTGACCTGTGCAGCGAGACCCTGTAGGCCCTGTACTGAATATATTAAAAATAAAAAAGAAAAGAAAAATCATAATTTAAAAATGATACTTTTAAGAAGACAGCAACTTTAGGACACAAAGTTATCGAAGTTTCTCTGTCTATATTCCTTGTGCTTGTTTACTTCTTTCAGGCCCATTATACCCCAAATCCCTTAAAGATGCTTTATAAATTAGCTTAATTGGTAAAGTGAAAGTCAGAAATCTGACCTCAAGAAATAAAATCAAGGAGCCCCTGCATTTCTCCTTTTAAATTGGTTATCATTTCGCTTGTGAAGTGAGCCATTATCTTTGCTGTTTATGTGTATGTATGCATATATATACATATATATATATATATATATAATATATATATATTTTTTTTTTTTTTTTTTGAGACTGGGTCTTGCTATGTAGTTCAGGCTGGCCCTGAACTCATTTTGTAGCCCAGGCTGGCCTCAAGTTCATGGGGATCCTCCTGCCTCTGCCCCCTGAGTGCTGGAATTACAAGGTTATGCCCCACCCTGGTTTGAACCATTTCCTGGTGGTACTGATAGGCAGGCCATTGCTTTTACCCTATAAGCTGTATTTAAACTGTCTATAGATTCCCAAATTCTACTGGTTTCCACTGCCAATACCGTATAAATATTTCCAGCTCCAGACTGTAAGATACTTGCCTCTTAAATATCTGCACTATTTTGAGTATATATTTTAAATTTTGCTTAATAAACCTCTTTATGCCAAGAAAAGAAAGAAGGAAGGAAGGAAGGAAAGAAAGAAAGAAAGAAAGAAAGAAAGAAAGAAAGAAAGAAAGAAAGAAAGAAAGAGTCCCAAGCAGTTCATTGGTAGAGCACTTGGAGTTTTAACAGTTCAGGTAGAGTCCTAGGTCCAATCCCCAGCGCTGCAAAGGAAAAAAAAAAAAAAAAGGAATGAACAATACATTTAGCTATTTTGCCAGAAACCTTGCCCTTCACTCTTCCAACTGTGACACCAGTGTGTCTGCTCCCGGTTCAGACACCACAGTGGCTGCTACAGATGATAGAAATCAGCAACTGCTGAGTCATGGCCAAGCAACCACCTAGATTCCAGGGCAAGAAAAATTTACAAAAGCACCTGGATGGGATGGTGCATAACTGTGATCCCAGCACTCGAGAGGCTGAGGCAGGAGGGTCAGTGCAAGCTCGAGGCCATCCTAGGCTACCAAGGGAGCTCAAGGCCAGCCTGAACTGTGTGGTGAGAATCATTTCAAAAAGACAATATCAATCGATCAATCAATCAATCCTCACAAATGCTATTGTAGGTGTCTTTAAAGCGCATATAACACACACTTTGGGAGCAGCAAGATGGCTCAGCGGTCTAAAGCACTTGCGTAGGCAAGCTATAGAGACCATGGTTAAATCCCTGGCAGCACATGCTGCACCAGTGCCACTCCCAGGGCAGGCTGAGCCAGCCACAAAAAAAAAAAAAAAAATACACTTTGCTTTTCAACAACCAGAATTCCACTTTTTGTGCTAAGGAAATTAAAAGACAGATGTCTGTTAAGATAAACACAGATGGATGATAAAAAGGAATTCCTCTTCAATGAAACTAGAAGAACGTAAACCTTGTGTCAGACTTCGGGTTCTCTTGCTGAAGGAATTACAGCATCATCAAAGTACATCGAAGTGTAAGGACAGAGTTCATTTATATCCAGTAGGCGGGAACCCAACCATGAACTAATATGTTCAGAGCTTAAATCAGGAAATCCTGGGGAGCTGTAGCCGAAGTCAGCTGGGCCTCCGCCCGGGACATTTGCTCTTGCGTCATCACTGCCTTTTTCATCTGCGCTACTCTCTTCACCTGCTCTTCTGCAAGAGTCCCAGACCTGCCAACCTCAACTTCCGGTCAAGCACGGTGCTCTCTCCCCATTAGTACCAGCCGCTGCTTTTCAGCGTTAGGGTATACACATGAGTGAAACCAAGTTGTTTTAAGACCATCTTGGGGCTTCTGCAGGGAAGGGGTTCACTTTCATCTCTTAGGTCGTGAGGCAGGATAGGTATAAATTTGGAGCTATGAGAAATTACTGTCCCCACCCCAGCAGGGAGAATAGAGGAAAGGGGAGAGGATCCAGGTAGGCTTGACCCCAAGCGTAACCCTCAGATACCCAACGAGACTTACTTCTGTGAGCTGCCTTGGCATCTAACATATCAAAGTTGGGACTCGGTGGGCCTGGGCTACCACGTCAATCAATGAAATTCTGAATAGCCCTGGGTTCTCTTGCCAGGAACAGAGAAAATGAGATGTTTCCCCATAGCTGAGCACAACTACATGTACGCTAAGGGTGCTTGAGGTTTAATGTGTACCAAGTACTGGGTACTTGGAAGGAAAGCTTCCACAGTACACTTGCTGCAGGCCTCGAGACCCCGTGACACAGGCAGTCCCACTAGCACGGGGCGAGGGGGCGCAGGCACTTCCAGGCTCTCAGGCTATGGTTATCTGTCTCAGCTGTGGTCTGCATTAGAACGCTACGCAATGATAATGACAGTCCATGGCGCCCTACAAGGGTGGCTAAAGAAGTGCGCGTTCCTCTGTGCAAACCTCAGAAACAATCTCAGCATTTGACACTTAAATTACAGGCCCCCAAAAGCTATAAACCTAAGGTAAGCTTGTCAAAAAGGTTTACCTTGCTTTTTTACTCAGGGCTGGGTGGAGAGCCCTTGGAGCACATGGTAATTATCCCAACCCAAACACGCAGCAAGTTGCTGCATGCTCCCTGACCCCACCTGGCATGACAAACACCCTCCTGGGTCTCGCCCAGCCCTGACTTCTCCTGGCCGCCTAGCCCGGGCCTCCTGCTTGGCAGAAGCTGTGCGACCTGTCTCCATCTCTTGTCAGCCCCTGCCCTACTCTCTGCTTCGTGAGCTGTGCCTCCTGCTGGAGTTCCTCGCCTCCAGGCCAGCTCAGGAGCTTGTCTGTGACTCACTGGCCACACATTCATTCACCCATTTATTCTGCCATGGCTGCATCCTCGGCACTGTTTACCTCTCACTGTAGCTCCAGAGAAGGCACCCCCTTCTCTCCCATTTTCTCCCCCGGGGCCAGCAACTGTCACCTTCCAAAAGAGTTAATTAACAGCAACTTTGGGGGAAGGATGAATGTATAAACAAAGAAATGTTTCTTGGCATTCAAGGCTCTTCATTTTTTGGCCTAACTGCTAAACTTTTATTTTTCTTACTCCTTGTATGTACGTGGTACTAGGGATTGACCTCAGGGCCACACACATGTGAGGCAAAGCTTCTACCATGGAGCTACATCCCCATTCCTTTATAGAATTTTATTTTGAGACAAGATCTTGAAAAGTCACCCAAGTTGGCCTCAGACTTGTGATCCACCTGCCTCAGCCTCCCAAGTAGCTAAGATTACAGGTATGGGCTGTCATACCCAAGTTTGTTAAACCACTTTCTTTTAGCTCTTTGCAAACGTGTGGTGCAGATTCTTCCGTCCTCATTCCCTGGGCAAAGTGTGGACTTCAACTCTGTTCTTATCATATATAAGGGTGTTTTGTTTTTGTTTTTAAGCTGGCTCAGGCTGCCTTAAGGGTGGGTGTGGGGACTGAACCGCCATCCCTTGGGCCTGACTGGGACTGCCTGTACAGGCGCTTAAACCACTGGAACTCTGCTCTTACTAATTTTGTACATAGCCTTTTGTCCATTCATCCTTATGCTTTTGTTGAGTTGTTGGTTCATTCCCTGCCTCACTCATCTTGTCACTCAAGTACGGACTGAGTGTCCACAGAGTACCACACATGATGCAACAACATGAAACTGTCAAGGACTTAGGTTCCAGTTTGGGAGCAGAAACAGAGTAAACCAAGCACCAACAATATCGTGTGAGGCCTGAGGTTGTAGCTCAGTGGTAGTGAGTGAATTTAGCATGCAGGAGCCATTAGATTCCATCCCCAGCAACACACACACACACACACACACACACACACTGCCTGTGGGGATAGACAAAGTGGTTAATTCTACCAGGAAGGTAGAGGATCATTATTCAAGAAAACTTCTTCCAGGAGATGTGCCTAGTGATCACTCAGAAGGTCGCAGCTAAGCACCCAGCCAAGGAGGCTGAGGGTCCCCACTGTGGCTCCCACAGATCCCTGCCTGCTCCCCCAACCCTCCTCCAGCAGGCACACTCTGAAGCCAGCCTTGAGGTCTCTCCTGTGAGTGGGGTCAGGAACCACGACTCTCCCACACTTGCTTTTTCATTCCTAATTTGCAAACCTCCTCCAACGATTTAACCAATTCTTCATGCAGAGAAATGACCGTCTCCAGCTCAGCTCTGAACAAATCATGCACCTGGACTGCGAGTTTGGTTTGTCTAAGGTGCCTGTATCTACTGTCATCTTATCTTCCTTTATGAATCCAATTTTTAGAGTTTAAGGGGTGACTCACTGGCACGCCCTGCGTTTGACTGCTCCACGTGAGAAGTCCTTCTTCCTACACTAGGACAGATCTGTTTGTCCCTGCGCATCCCCAGCACTGATCTATGCATTGATCTATGGTGATAAAGAGATCAGGGCGTACTGAAAATTCAACTCCTCTCTCCTCTCTCCCTACAGCGGTTCCCACTTCTCTTCCTTCCTCTCCTTCTCCCGTCCCTTTATCCACACCACCCTGTACCCCTGTTCTCTCTTCCATGGCTGGAGGCTAACTCCAAGCTACCTAGGAAACGCAAAATGTTTCCAGGTGTTTAGATAGATCCTGCCCCTAGGGAAGAATATTTGAACAGAGACCTGGATTTGGGTTGAGATTTGAACTTCAGCATTCCTTCTTTCATGGAGATGTTACAGTTCTGTCTCAAGATGCTGATTCTAAACAGCTTGTTTGCTACAGCCCCTGCTCTCTTGACTGTTTCAGGTACTATTATTGGGGTGCCAGTGTAAGCCATATCTTTAAATTGATATCCGAAGCTGGATGAGATGGTGCATGTCTATAATCCCAGCACTCTGGGAGATGGAGGCAGAATCACAAGTCTGAGCTCAGCCTGGGCTACTGACTGAAAGCTCATCTCAAAAAATTAAAAACAAAAAAAGACTTTGGGAGGTAGCTCAGTGAGAAAGCCTTGGGTTCAATCTCCAGAACCACACAAAAAAGAAGAGATTGGAAAGTTTACAGTGACAGATGCTTTTTATATTAGTCATAAATAAGTTTAAATTTATAGAATAGTCCTTGAATCACAGTCATATATAAAAGAAAATCAAGTCGAAGTTATGGAGATGAACTACTGTGTAGAACACTGCTTTGTAATGCCTCAGTATTATGAAAAAATAAGACTTTCATTGTATCATTATTACCGCTGTCCCACATGAATGATTTTTTCCTGTAAAAGATAAATAACTGCAGAGATCTTTCAGTTCCTCACCAATAGAAGGTCCTAGTAGCAAGGACAGATAGTTTTCTCCTCTTTCCAATTCAACAGAAACTACCATAAGCCAGAAGCAGAAAATTTATTTGTTTGTTTATTTGTTCTGATACAGGGTCTCATTATATAGCTTCAACTCCTAGTGATCCTCTGGTCTCGACTTCCCAAGTGCTAGGATTACAGGCGTGTACCACCATGCTAGGTTTTGGGGCCCCATACAGTGCACCTGGTGTTCTGGGAGCCAGGATGGCATGCAGTACCAAGAATTGAACTCTGGACCTTGCACTTACCTGGCAGGTGCTTAGACTGCCAAGCTACTTCCTCACTGGAGGCAGAAATTTTAAATGACACAATCTATTAAAAAAAAAAAAAAAAGGCTATGTAGTCTTTCAATGTCTTTTTCAAGTTCAGGAGCTAAAGGAAAATTCTCTTTTGAGTATTAGCATGAGTGGACACCGACATTTCAGGCAAAAAATGGTGACAGCTCCATGGAGGCCACCTGGGATGGGTTCCTCTGGAGCCTGTCCAACTTCTCCCTGTTCTGTGCAGGGGCCAAACCTGCATCAAAGCAGCTAGATCCTGCTGCTGGAACTATGCCTTTCATGTCTGGGAAAAAGAAAAACAGGATGGAACAGGGCTATCAACATATCCTGAGAACACACCTTCACATAACGTGACTTGGATAAATATGTGGGTTTGGCAATAGGATTTTGTAAATTAGAATACAGGAACATAAAAGGGGAGAATGACTTAGGACTGAGGAAAGGAATGAAAGAGAGTAACAAGTGTTTTGTTTTGTTTCAGGAAAATTTTGCCATGCTTAGGAATTTCTTATGGAATAATGTTAAATAAAATGAGTTATTAAATGTGAAGCATAAGGCCATTGCCTGGCATACAGTGGGCACTTGGTGTCAGATTTCTCTCTCAGTCTCCTGCCATTTAGATAATCAGATTTGGCTGGCAAACTTTAAAGGCTGAGATAAACTGCCTTAGAAGAAGAGATAACTAAAGTACACAAGGATTCTGCTGAGACCACAGCATGCACACACACACACACACACACACACACACACACACACACACACACATCCTTCAGCCAGACCCTCCTTACTGGTTTTTCCATTCTAAGAGTCTGTCCCACTGCCCATGCTAAAGTCTGGACTGAAGGCCTCACACACATGCTAGTCAAGCTGTGGCAGTTAATCCTGATATGTCACCTATTTGGAATTAAGAAAAGCCTAGTATATTAGTGGATTATGTTCCTGGGTTTGTCTGCATGAGCCAAGGAAGCATGACTTTGGGCATTATACACAGTTCCTTTCCTGTTCCTCTTCTGCACTATTCTGCTTCCCAGGTGCCATAAACTGAAGAGCTTGGCTCTGCCACCCTTTTGTACCATATTTCTGCCTTCGAGCCCCTTTGCCATGGGCTAATTCCCTGAACCATGAGCCAAATTATGTCTCTTTCTCTAAATTGTGGGGCTCAGGTGTTTTGTCTCATTAAGGGAAAAGCTTCTGTAATCCCAGCACTTGGAAGGTTGAGTCAGGTTGGTCACCTTTAGTTCAAGGCCAACTTTGGATATATCATGAATTCAAGGCCAACCTAGAATACATATAGCAAGACCTTGTCTCAAAAAACAAAAATAAGTGAATAATCAGTTTTTAAAACAATGTACTTTAAGTTACGTACCATTCTGCATAGACTGATGATGTTCTGCTCTATCTCACCCATGACAAGAATTATCCCTTGTTTAGTTATATATGCTGCCTACCAATAAGTCACTCCTCCCAGTTATCAGACCACTTGAAGCAGTTACAGCAGCTGTGTTCAAGTAAGCCCTGTGCAGCAGCCTGCAGCCCCATCAGGCACGTTGCCTTATCTTATCTCATTGTGTCATTCCATAGTGTCACAAGAAGGCTGTTAGGGTTGGTGTTTAGATGTCCTCCCAAAGCGTCATACAGTCACAGGTGGTGGGCTTTTCAGAGGTAGCTGGATCTGGTGTGTGGTGCAAAGATTAAGGGTGTGTGATTATGAAATCGGTTCATTAACTGATTTGGCATAGCTCTGGCTAGCATTAAGAGTGTGAGTGGAACACCTGCGTGTGGGGGCGTAGCCTGAATACAATATAAGGGAGGAAAAGAGCCTTGTCCCTCCCTGCCTGGCTGCTTTTGGTATCTGGTGGGCGCCATGAACTGTTCTCCGCTTTAAATTTCTTTTTTATTTTGTAAAGAGAATAAAAAATAGTAAATATAATAGATCACATATAATATCAAATGTATTGTTTATATATGGTATATTATTTAATATATTATATATATATATTACATACATATACAGAGAGAAATGATAATTTTTTTTTTTTGTCTTTTTGAAACAGGGTCTCATTATGCGGTTCAGGATGGCCTAGAGCTCACTTTTGTAGCCCAGGCTGGTCTCAAACTTGCACTGATCCTCCTGCCTCAGCCTCCCAAGTGCTGGGACTACAGGCATGCACCACCACGCCCGGTGAGAAATGATAATTTGACTGAATAAAATAATAGGAATTCAACAATGTTTGTTATATTGCATAATGTTGTCTTCAAAGTAATTATTTAGATTACCACATAAAGCATGCAAAATTGTGTATGTGTGTGTGTGTGTGTGTGTGTGTGTGTGTGTGTGTGGTACCAGGGATTGAACTCAGGACCTTACACTTGCCAGGCAAGCACTTATTCTCCTGAGCTATCCCTAGCCCCAAGCAGAAAAAATTTGGTTTTTAAAAAGTTACAAGAAAGTAGAAAGGAGTGGCCCAGTGGGATGGCTCAGTGGTCTAAAGCGCCTGCTTGGGGAAGCTTGGGCGGCTTCAGGGACCGCGGTTCGATCCCCGGCACCACATGCTGCACCAGCCCTGCCCTCAGGGCAGGCTGAGCCGGCCATAAAAATGAGTGAATAAACAAATAGAGGTTCTGAAACAAGAAAAAAATAAATAAATAAAAATTAAAAAAAAAAAAAGAAAGTAGAAAGGAGAACAAAAAAATTAAGCATTAACTACTCCTTTCAAGCAAAATCACACACTTATATGCATAGGATGCCTAAGAACCACCAAAATATTTTTCACACTGAGGACAGCAATGGGTGACACTAAAATTATGCTTGCAATGCCTGTCATTCTTGTCTTTTAAATTTTGTGCTACTTCTAATGTAACTTCAGTTACTGCTGTATTCTCTCTCAAATAAATGATTGGTTTACAAGATAAAAAATGAAAAAAATTAACTACTCCTTTCAATAGACCAGGAGAAATCAACAGCACAGCTAGTGAAGCTAATACATATATTTAAGTATATCTTTTCTTCTACTTCCTTTCTTTAGTCCTTTTCCTCATCACAGTTGTTCCTTCTCATTGAACAGATTCTCTCCTTTTCACAATATCTATTATACCTTCCAGCCTTTATTTACTCTTAGGTTCTTACACTAACAAGACAATATGATATTTGCACATGTGGGTCTGATTTATTTCACCTATGATTATGGTCTCTAGTTGCATCCATTTACCTATAAAAGCTTTGAGTTTATATTTTTATAGCTGAATAATACTCCATTGTGTAAAAATACCACAATCTTTTTTTTTTTTTATCTGTTTCTCAGTTGATGGAGTTTTGGATTATTTCCAAGATTTAGCTATGACAAAATGCACTGTTATGAACAAGTGCACATATATTGCTGTGGTATGGTGTTTTCACCTCCTCTGCAAAAGTGCTCAAGAGGGGAATGGCTGGGCTCAGTGGGATCTCTAATCTTAGCTTTTTGAGGACTCTCCACACTGATTTCCATAGTCTACACTCCCACCAATAGTGAAGGGTTCGTTTTTCCCCACGGCCCCTCCAGCACTTGTTATTGGTTGACTTCTTGATGATAACCATTCTTTCTGGGGGGGAGATGGAATCTCCGTGTTGTTTTAATTTGCATTTCATGAGTGACCAAGATGTTGAACATTTCTTCATATATTTATTTGCGATTTATATTTCTTCATCTGAAAAGTGTACATTCACTTCAGATGCCCATTTTTGGCTCAGGTCTTTGAATTTTGGGGGCCTGATTTTTGTTTAGTTCCTTATACATTCTAGATAAAAGTCCTTTGTCTGCAAGATAGTCAGTTAAAATTTTTTCACAATTCATAGGTTTTCTTTTTTACCCTGTCACTGATTTCTTTTAATGTGAGAAACTTTTCAAAAAGATGAGATTCTAGTTGTTGATTCTTTGAAGTATTTCTCATGCATTTTGGTTTTTGTTCATGAATTCTGTACCTGCCCTTATGTCTTCAAGGTTTCTACCTACTTTCTCCTCTAGTATATTTCGTGTTTCTATTTTGATATTTAAATCTTTGACCCATTTTGACTTTAGCTTCAGGGTGATAAAGGTGGGTCTAATTTTAGTCCTCAGCATGTGAAAAGCTAGCTTTTCCAGCACCACTTATTAAAGAGGCTATCTTTATTCAAGTGAATGTATTTGGCCCTTTTGTCAAAGATAAGGTGGCTGAGCTTGTTTATAGTTGTTTCTGCATCTTCTAATCTGTTCCATTCCTCAGGTCTTTTTCTTTGCCAGTACCATGCTGATTTTATCACAGTGGTTTTGTAGTATAATTTCAAGTCAGGGATTGTATTGTCTCCTGCCTTCTGCAGTGGCACCCTGCATTGGAGCGAACCAGTTGTGGACTGAAGCCCTTACAAACTATGAACTAAAACAAACTCTTTCTCCTTTAACAATTGGTACTGGACACTTGTGTCTCAGCAACAAGAGAAAAGTAACTAAGGCAAAGGGAAGGCTCACCATTAAGATATTTTGAGAAAGAGATAGACTGTTTTCTTCCTTTTTTTTTTTTTTTTTTTTTTTTGTCTTTTTGAGACAGGGTCTCACTAGGCAGTTCAGGCTGGCCTTGAGCTCGCTTTTTTAGCCCAGGCTGGTCTTGAACTTGTACTGATCCTCCTGCCTCAGCCTCCCAAGTGCTGGTATTACAGACGTGCACCACCATGCCAGACTGAGAGATTCTCTCTTTCTTTCTTTCTTTCTTTCTTTCTTTCTTTCTTTCTTTCTTTCTTTCCTTCTTTCTTTCTTTCATGGTATAGGGCATTGAACTCAGGACCCTGCAGTACTTGCCAGGCAAGCACTTATTCTACTGAGCTATCTCTCTGGCCCAAGACAATTTTCACATGAAGTTTATTATACTATGTTGTAATAATTGTTCTACTTTACTATTATTACTGTTATTTGCTTGCTGTGAAAAGGCAGGTAGGCAAAGGAAAAAACATAGTACATGCAAGGGTCGGTACTGCCCACACTTTCAGGACTCCCTGGGCAGCTCTCAGAACCCGTGGCCCATTGTGAAGGCAACCACTGTATGCAGAATGAATGGCCTTTAAGGACAGGTGAGACCAGATGCAGCAGGTAGTCTGATTATTTATTATTAGGGCAATTAACTCACAGGCACTCAGAAAAACAAGGTGGTGGAATGGGTGAGTGTCATTGGAAAGGATCTGAACCTCTAGATATGGCTTCAAATCAGAATCAGCTCCAAAGCCATGCTAGCCCCTTGCAAGCTGCATAAAACTCTGGCTTTGAGGCTAAAACTATGAAAGGAGCATTTTCCTCTCACAACACGACCTCTGAGCACATCAGTCATCACTGCAGAAGATAAATCATCATTCATCTCCAACATTTATCAAAGTGACAGGAACATCATAGACACTCAGTATTTATTAGACAAATGAGTCTCAGTTTTTAGGAACATTTGACAGTTGATTTCAGGTAGAGATGATGGATTGAACAAATGCGTCTAATTTAACTTCTTCTAGATTCTCACTGGAACTCCAAGGACAGGAGAGAGGGGGAAAAGAAGCAATAACAATAGAATTTGGAGGCTAGAGAACAGATCTGAAAAAACAAATTCTAAGTTAGTGACAGTGGAAAGTACTCTGAAAATGAAAAAGGGAGAATGAAGAAGGAATGAAAGAAGAAAACTGCTTGGAGATTGTAATAGCATTGCTATTCCCTCTCCCCACGCTCTTTGCCACTGGGTCCCTGCCCTCCTCCACAGGAACAGCATGGAGGTACATCCACTTCTGCACCACAGCAGCGGGACTACGGCTCCAAGGGGGAGAACTGAGACAAATTCATTCCAGTTTACTACATGCCCAAATCCCCTCGCAGTTTCCCAAGTGCTTGGAAGCCATATTCTAGGCTTCAAGGAGATTGGAAAAGACTTTTTTTTGTCTTTTTGAGACAGGGTCTCACTATGCAGTTCAGGCTGGCCTTGAGCTCATTTTTGCAGCCCAGGCTGGTCTCGAACTCACATCGATCCTCCTGCCTCAGCCTCTCAAGTGCTGGGGTTACAGGCGTGCACCACCACACCCAGCCGTGAAATAACTTCTTAAGGAACATTACCAATCTAAAAGGGGAAAAAATACCTAAAGATGGTGAAAGCATGTGGGAGTAAAATTCTCCCACAGAGGGTCTGCCCACATCAACATGCAAAAACATTTGTTAACAAGTTTTCTCCAAAACTACTTTTTGCTACCCTGATCTTAAATATTGAGCAGACAGTGAGGACGGCCACACATCTGAGGAAATCCTCAAGCAGGAAAGGTGATGGAAGAACTTAAACTGCTAGATTAAGGTCTCCCTTAATAAATAGAAACATAGGTATTGTCACCATGGTGTCATAGCATTCTAGAACCTGGTACTTAACATTTCCACAGAACAAAAGCACAAATTAGAATGGAATCATATTTTTCAAAAACAACACGGAACTGAAATTAGACAATGGTGGAACAATGCCTCCAACTTTTTGGTTGTTGTTATTTTGACACAGGGCCTTGCTGTATAATTCAGGCTGCCTTGAACTCAGAGCAATCTATCTGTTTCAGCCTCCGAGTGCTGGAATGACAGGTGCATGGCAGACCAGCTCTGCCTCCAACTTTCTTCAGGAAAGTATTCTTTTTGGGAAAGTGGGAAAATTATTTCTTTTTTTTTAAGTTGTTGTTTTTTTAAATTATTCTATTTTTCATGTTATGGCCAGCTCAGCCTGCTCCGGGGGAGGTGCTGGCGCAGCATATGGTGCTGGGGATTGAACCTCAGTCCTTGTGGTTGCCTAAGTTTGCTTAAGGAGATGCTTTAGACCGCTGAGCCATCTCACCAGCCCAGGAAAATTATTTCTGATAGAGAGTTCTATAGTGAACCAAATCACCCATCAGGAGAGGTGGAAATAAATAGCAATAGAAACAGAACAAACAGAAAGGTTAAAATAAATATAAACTCTCAGCTTTACTTCCATGAACCCTTTCTTGGGAAGCTGAAAGAGAATGTGACAAGTTAAAAAGGGAGTAAACTGCAAAAAAGGCAGAAGGCACGGTCTACAGGAAAACAGAAAATCTAGCTAAGCAACAGGTAACGTGAACCCCTGGGTGGTGCTGTGACCATGGCCACTGCAGAGGGCAGTGAGTCCAAATCAGAGCAAGGTGAACAGAGAGAGAAGGCACACGGAAAAAGCTTGCCACTAACATGCCAGTTGCCATGGCACCACTTCTAAAAATCTGATACTATGCTTTATGTCTAGTTGTCCCCCAAAAGCCTCATGCAATCATGGGACATGGTTTCTATAGATTGAGACCCAATTCATGATCCCTGGGATTGTGTTTTAATACTGATGGGATTATCGGTCTGAGTAAGGCTGAGACTATGGGTGTGGTCTAGGGGTGGATATCCTAAGGCAGAGAGCCTGAATGTAATATAAAGAGAGACAGAGAGATAGACTTAGCTGTTGCTCTCTGCTCCTTTGGTTGTTTGCCTCTGTTGCTGTTTTGTTGCTGTTCTGCCACCATGAACTGCTGCTCTCTGCCATGGGCCACTCAGCCTTGGATCCAGCCAAGTATGGACTGAAACCTCCAGTAACTGTGAGCTACATAAACCTTTCCTTCTTTCATTTTGAGTGTTGGGTATTTGTCCCAGCAATGACTAAAAAGTAACTAAGACATCTGAGAATAACCCTGCTCCATCCATTCTGCCCCACAGGCCTACCTGGCTCTGCCACAGCCTTGGTTGCCCTATGATCTACCAGAATGGGAGATCTATAAAGAGACCACCAGAATCTCTAGGTTCCAAAAACAAGCCCCACAATCTCTAAGGCAGGGACCAGGTGGGGCATGACCTCTCTGATGGAGAGGCAGGGACAGCCCAGAACAGTTGCGTCTTTATACTCAGTTGCATCTTTATACTCAGTAAAAAGTGGGGGAGCTCCTGATGGGGGTTGAAAGTGCAAGGACTCAGTGTTTTACTGAGAACACTGAAGGCAAAGCATTCTTAGAGCTGTCTGTGCTATAGTTATCAGGGCAGAACACCAAGGCCACACACCTGCTGGACTGGCTTTGCTCTCCTCCCAAAAATTCACATGGCTCACTTCTGGACCTCCGTGTTCTTGGGGCTGCCCCTGCTCTAGCTCCAAATGTGTGGTCCATCTCCAATTCAACCTCTCCCTCTTGGTGGTTTCCTTGGGCCAGGAATGGGCAGGGCTCTGTGTCCACACATTTGTATAACCTGTGTACTTAGCCTGGATTTATGAGATACTGTAGGAGTTTCTTGGTCTCTGGGTCTACTGTCATATCAGAGGATAGAAATGGTTTTCCATATAAATCTCAAATGGGTTCAAACCTAGCCCAGTTTTGGGCATGCAAAGAACCCCACATGTGCTATTGGCAGCAATCAGAACCAGGACTCAGATACTTCTTGGAAAAGTTTTGCCAGAGCCTGTTTTAGGATCAGGTTGGCTCTCTCTACTCTTCCAAAAGATTGAGACCACCAATCTTTAGGACTGAAGTGCCACTTTATTCCTAAAGCCTTTGGCACTCCCTGAGTTATTTGGGAGGTAAAAGAAGGTTCATTGTCACTCTAGAGAGACTGGGGTAGTCTAAAATTATGGATGATTTTTTTAAGAAGCACCTTGACTACCTTGGCAGCCTTTTCCAAACAGGTAGGAAAGGCTTCAGTCCTGCCTTAAAGGTGTCGATGAGGACCAATATCTGTTTAAATCTTCCACACAGTGGCTTGTGGGTAAAGTCTAATTACCTCTCCAGGGTTCGTCCCTCTCTTCTGTAAATATTTTAATAAAGGAAGTAGTTTGGGCTGGTCTAAGCTGCTGTAGGCACAGAGTGGTCAACTTTTGCAGACCCACCGGGTGCTTGGTTGTCTCTAGTCCCCATCCTGTGAGAACTCAAGTGACCATTTCCAAGGTAGTAACCCTTCCTATACGGAAGGTATCATAAAGTGTTTTTATAGTATTTCACTGTATCCCTTGGAGGAAGAACCAGTTTGTTTTTAAAATATTGCCAGAGCCTCTTTTGAATGTCTTGTTCTAATGCTCATTTATCTTTTTGGGGTGTATAGACTGGTTTTAATAGGTTTTCTGTAGTTGGGAATAAGGCCAGGGTTCTAAGGCGCTATAGAGATGCCCTTTATGCCTCCCTATCAGCCTTTTAATTTCCTGGGGAGACTTTAGTCATTGCTCTCTGGTGCCCTTCACAGCATGCCTGTGACCTGTCCCGGAAGATGGACTGCCTCTAGGAGTTGTAGAACTTCCTTTTGTGTATTTTATAGGTGATTGCTTATCAGTAAGCCTCTTTCTAGATTGCAGCATGGGTGTGTAGCACCAGAAAGGCCTACCTGGAGTCATATAGATGTCTGACCTCCTCCCTTTTTAAATATCAATTCCAGCAAGAGCTACCAGCTCTGCCTTCCTGGATGAAGAGGCTTAGGTTCAGTGATCTGTTGTGAGCTGGTAATTGCATAACCTGTTACTTTTTCAGGCAAAGTTACTTTCTTCAGTGAATATACCTTCTGAGGATCTTGGAGGGGCATGTCACAGATGTCTTGCCTGATTGCATAACCTGGGAGATTATTTATTTACAAGAGTGGATCTTTGTACCTGTAGGCATCGAAGAAGCAGGGTTAACAGTAGTACAGGTCTTTATAATAATGTTGATGATCCTTTCTCCTGTTAACCACCCTTCCTTTCCAGGGTAGTTCTGACCTGATGGGGAGTCACACTTTTAGTCTCTGTCCCAAAGTTAACCTTGTAGCTTTTTTTGTTAGTATAGCTGCAGGTGCTATTGTTCTCAGGCAGGATAGCCACCCAGCATCTACCCTGTTTGACTTTTTTTTTTTAAGTATATCATAGGGCAGAATTCTTGTCCTAGCCTTTAGGTTAAGACCTCCAAAGCAATTTACCCTTCTTCTGATACATAGAGAAAGAGGTTATTTTCTTAAGAGAGAAAAAAAATGTCAAAACAAGAAGATAGGAGGGTAACGATGGTTAATACATTGTAATGTTATTATTTTTAAATTAGTTACACAGAGTATAAGATGTTGCCATTTAATTATTCAAACAATATTAGCGTGTGCTTTTTTTTTTCAATGAGCTAAGAAATCATATATCTTCCTTCTTGAAAGAAGGTTTTTTTTTAAAGGTCAGTTATCCCCAGTGCTGCAGCCTGAGTCCTGAGTAAGGGTATGCTTTATTTTTCTCAAGGCATTATCAGTCACTTTTATCCACTCCAGAGGGACAGACAGAAACTTTTGCTGCCTTGTATAAAGGCTTTGCCATTAGTCTAAAGTCAGTTAGGCAGATCCTACAAAAGACTACCATTCCCAGGAAGGAAGAAAGCTATTGTTTGGTGGTAGAAGGCCCAAGGTCACAGAGACCCAGGATCTGGTCCCTAGACAGCTGGCATTCACAAGGTAGAACAATATATCCCAGACACTGAGCTTCTTAAGGGATAGCTGAGCCTTTTCTTTGGAGACTTTATGTCTCTTCTTAGCTAGAAAGTTAATAGTTCATACAGTGTTTTGGTTCCTGAGTTGGGCTGTAAACTAGAATGTCATCTGCATATTTTAGGATGGTTCCTTGCTCTAGCTTTAGGTACCTCAAGTCTTTTTCTAGTGCCTAATTTACAAGGGAGGTTTGGAACTATGCCTCTGTGGGAGAACTGCCCCAGTCCATGTGTACTGTCCAAGCACACTCTCCATGTCCAAGTGTATTGCTTTTCTCTTGTGATGGGATTTTCCCATTTAAAGGCAAACAGAAACTGAGTTTGCAGACTGGGAAAAAAAAAAAAAAGAGTCCTTTAATTCCAAGCCTACAAACCAATTAGTATCCCCTAGGATTTGGGAAAGAATTGTATGTTAGATCTGCCATTGGAGGATGGATTGAAATAACAGCCCCCTTAATGAAGCAGAGGTCTGGTACCATCCTATATTTTCTTAAGGGATTTATTACAAAGTGAATATGAGAATTGAAAGCAGACTGACAAGGTTCCAGAAGGTTATATCTGAGAAATCTGTGAAAGGCTGGAGGTCTTTACGTGCCTCTTCCATAATTGGGTACTGTTTTTGATTAGGAAATCAGCTGGGATCCTTTTTTTCCACCTTTCTTTTTCTTTATGGGTATATTTTTAGCTGGGATCTTTTAGTATTACAATTACTGGCACAGCTGAATTTGCCCTACCAGGTATTTCCTTATATCATGCAACAAGATTTACCTGTTGGCTAGTTTGGTCAGGGAGATCTGGTAGCAAGTAACATCCTTTCTGGCCTTAGCCAGAATTTGAGAATTTCCCTCAGTTTTGTTAATATATCTCTTCCTAACAAGGAAATAGGACATTGTGGGGCAATTATAAGCTCATGGTTAAATATTCAACCTTCAAAGTGAAGCATAAAGAATCTCTCACTAGAAGTTCCTCTAAGTTATGACCATAAACTCAGAGCAGAGTTTTCCAGAGAAGTAAATTAAAACAGAATGAGCCACCTGTACCAATAAGCAGTTAAACTGGCTCTCTCATGATGTCTAAGATTATCTTAGTTTCTCTTAGAGCCAATGGTGACATCACTGGACCGGGGCATTGCAGGTTCCCCTGGGCCTCTTCATTCGTCACAGCAGGAAATGAGGCTTTGGCTGGGCAAGACCCTCTCTGGGAGCAGGGAAAGTGGGACTCTAGTGTTATGAGTCAGGTGTATTTCAGCTGTCTCATGCATAGGACAGGGCCCTGGTGAAGGCTTGGTGCAACCTCGTGTCCAGCATCCAGCTCTCTTGCACCTGAACAGGAACCCTTTCCTAATTGTCCCTGGGTTCTTCTTAGGCATCCTGAGTGGATTAAAGCATTATCAACCACAAAGCTAAAATCTCAGCCTTTTGCTTTTGTTTCCTCTGGATCCCAATTGTTGAACACAGAAAAGCCATGTACAGCAATTGGACCACAGGGGCCTATGGCCCTATCTGAAGTTTTTGTGGATAATGCCAAATATCTGGGGCTGACTGACAGATAGAATGTTGTTCCATTAGTACCTGCCCCTCCTTGGAAGATGGATTATGTTATTATACAGGCAGAAGGTTTCTACTAGTCCTTTACAAAACAAGGCTGGACTTTTCTTTGCACCTTATAAGATTCCAGTTTATCCTAATTAACCAACCATTTGGTGCACTTTTTCATCCCCATGATAAGAGCAGCTAATATACGAGACGTTGTTTTGAGACTGTGCTGAGTATTGTAGTCCCAGTTTGGCTCTGTTGAAGGGACAATAGCTATTTCAGAGTGTTTTATCTTTTCTTCGTTTCTTTTAAAAAGCCTGTTGTTCATCTGCATAGTTTTTAGCCGACTATAGGGTTCTCTATCTGAGGTAGAGCAAGTGGTCAAGATGAATTGGACATCTCACCACGGTAAGCATAAGAGTTAAAGTGTGGGACCCATCTGCGGACTTACCAGGGTCTGATCTTTGGTCTAGTCATTTTGTGCACTGCTGGACAACTGAAAAGGGAACCTGCACTTGAGCATTTCTTTCTCTCCCTAGGGCTCTTCTGAGGGGCAGGCTAGTAGGAAGCACCGCTTTGGGCTGGACGTACGAGTTAAAGCTGCCTGTGTGTATACAGTGGGACTCGGGAGTCTGCGATGAGGCCATTGAGGGAGCGGAGGAATGGCGAGTTCCTCTGGGAAAGTGGGTAATGGGCCTGCAGGTCATAGGGGGAAGTCGAAGCCACAACCTAGTGTGATTTTCCATAGGTCAGTGGGACTGAGATCCCCTGAGGGACAAGTAGGGGGCTCAGCACAGGGCCCTCCAGGATACCTTTTCCCCCTCGGGCCTGCTCCAAGGACCATGGTTCTTGGGCACTGCCTTTGATACAGAGACACAGAGACCTGGACAGGGGCAACTCACTCCACACTTTCTGCTCCATGCAAAAACACTGTCACTGGAGAACAGCAGCCCAGGCTCAAGTGCCGTCCTGTGCACATCTTTTGCCACCTCCCTGTCCATACTGACCCCAGACTGCACTGCAATAGTAGATAAGCTACTGTTCATGTTTTCAGTTGTCAGTCTCAAGTCTGTCCCGTTCACCACAGACACGACCCGGTACAGAGGGCAGTGGAGCCTGCGTGGTGACAAAGTTCAAGAGGCGTCTCAGTTGACTCTATTAAGTCTGAACTCTTCAAGGCAAGACCCAGAGTCCTCAAGGTGCCCCTTGTGGGACTTCACAAAGCCCAAATAGGCAGACATTTCTGTCCCAACCTTTGGCGATGCTGGAATCATTAACCACAGAAGAAAGTCTTATCTCCATATTGGAACCCACGAACTCCATAGCTGAGCCATCTGCTGGCCTTGTGTAGACCTTTCTATTAAGGTAATGGCAAAATTGTCCCAGCAAAGTTCTTTTAACCTCCTCCTTAGCCCTTAACTTATCTGCATTTAAACAGAGGCACAAAAGGCTAGTGGTGAAGCCTGAGGTGGGTCTTAGGAACGGCCAGACGCAGGTGTTCCCTGCCTTAAGTCTCTGGCAGGCTGCAGCACCGCATGCAGCAGGGATAAGGTTTAGGCCTTCCAGGCTCTGGAGTTGAGTGGCTCTGCACACCCCTGGGCCCACCTCCTGTGCAGCCTGGGCCCCAAACTTGCCACCTGAGCTGTGCTCTGCTTACTTGCTTAGAGCTTGGCTCCAGCCAAAAGTCTCAAGCATTTTATTTTATTTTTTTATTACTTTTAATAAGATACAACAATGTGACAGTTTCAAAACATATTAGTAGTACATTCCCAATAATTGATACAATGCATATTGTTGTCCTCATAGTAGTTCTTCAGAGCACAGGATTCAGACATGATAATTTTATTCTTTTTTTTTTTTTTTTTTTTTTTTTTTTTTTTTTTTTTTTTTTTTTTCTTGTTTCAGAACCTAGTTTACTCATTTTTATGGCCGGCTCAGCCCGCCCCGAGAGCAGGGCTGGCACAGCATGTGGTGCTGGGGATCGAACCGCGGTCCCTGGAGCCGCCCAAGCTTTCCCAAGCAGGCGATTTAGACCGCTGAGCCATCCCGCCAGGCCCCAAGACATGATAATTTTTGTAGGCATTATTGATACAAAAATTTCTTCTCACTGAACTAAGAGAAAGTAGTTGTGTACATAGTCCAATACTCCATAATGACAATGGATTTTTGGCAGAACTGGCAATGTCAGAAGCTGTTGATTTAAGCCTTTTACAACTCAGCATACTAAATCTAGCTTTACTTTTTATGCTTTGTGGTCAAACTTTTCTGCTGGGTGATTAAGGGCAAGTTAAAGCAAGACCTGTATAACAGAACATGTAACTTTTGTATCTCCCAAGGTCAGTCAAATCCCCTTAGGACAATAATAGATGCCTACAGAGTAACCAAAAGGGGCTATACAGAAAAACAAAAACCTATATTCCTTCATTCTCCACAGCAGAAACTAAGAAGCCCCTCTCTGGGGTGTCCCCATTTCTCAGCACAGGGAATAGAACTACAGAGAGAGACCAGAAGAAACAAAAACTGCAGCATTAGAAACAAAAACTGCCCCCACGTAGACCTTATCTTGGCCACCTCAGTGCCTGAACTTTCCATTCCTGGTTGGTCTGCCAAACATGTTACTGAGTAGTTCTTTTAGAAGTGACTCACCAAGTTGGGCATGGTGGCACACGCCTGTAATCCCAGCACTCGGGAGGATGTGGCAGGAGGATTGCCTCAAATTCAAAGACAGCCTGGGCCACATAGTGAGATCCTCCTATCATAAAAAAAGGAAAGATTCTGTAATAGACTGTGGGCAAACTGTGAAATCTCCCATCTCAGCCTCTACTCCACGCCCCACCCATCTCTGCTCACCTGCCAAAATCTGTTCCAAATCTTCTCTTGTGCCAGCTCCCAGCTCTTTCCAGGAAATCAAGCCACCTAAGTGACAGTAGCAATGTTGCACAAGTACTACAGTTCCGATGAGGGAGGAAGCAGAGTTCAAAGCACTGGTCCTTCTCACTGTACCTGCAGGCCGTCAGGTCACTCTGCTGCCTTAAACCCTTCTGTGCATCTGTATTGCCCCACAAAGGGCTCCGTTAGTATGAGAAATGAAAGGATCCTTTTGTATGTGCATGTGTGTGTGTGTGTGTGTGTGTGTGTGTGTGTGTGTGTGCGCGTGCATGCCTGTGGTGCTGGCCTGCAACTCAGGGCCTACCACTGAGTTACGCCCTAAGCCCAATGCAAAGATTCGTTATGATTTTACTTCTGCTTCCCTCACTGCCCTTACCTGCTACTTCCACGGCCTTTTTCTCTTGTCCACAATAATATTTAACTCCGCATGAGCCCCTGACTGATGTGACAATCCTGGAAGTTCCTTCTTACACATTCTCCTCTCCTCTGCCTCCTTAATGCTTGCTTATTTTCAAGACAGTCCAGGGGCTTGCAGTTTAGCTCAGTTGTTTAAGCACCTGGTTGGGCAAACCCAGTCAGGTACAGGGGACTGCTATTAGATCCCTAGCTCCACACGTCTTGCCAGACCTGCCCTTAAGGCAGCCTGAGCCAGAAAAAAAAAAAAAAAAAAAAAAAAATCCTACTCAAGAGAGAACACCAGGCTCAGTGGAGCATACCTTTAAACCAAACAGTGAGGGATATTGAGACAGGAGGATTGCAAGTTTGAATCTAATCTGGAAAACTGGTAAGACCCTGTCTCAAAATAAAAACTAAAAGAGGCTAGGAGCCAGGCATGGTAGTGTGCACCTGTAATTCCAGTACTCTGGGAGGCTGAGGCAAAAGGGTCCTCAGTTCCAGCCCAACCTGGGCAAAGTACTGACCAGATTCAATCCCCAGGATGACAAACAGGGTTTTCCAGGGCTTTGTTTTGAGACAAGGTTTTACTTTGCTGTTCACACTGACCTTGAACTCACTGTGCTCCCTATGTAGCTCTGGCTCACTATGTAGGCCAGGCTGACCTCAAACTTCCAGTGATCCTTCTATCTCAGTCTTCTTAGTGTTGGGATTATAATCATGGGCCACCACACCTGGCTCAGCATGGAAAACAGTAACAATTATAATCAAATGATTATAACTGAGTACAACAATGAAACACAAGTGCTCATTAATGTTAACTATCATTGTTATTTCCTTTAATCTATAAAGTATTTTTGGGCCCGGCAGGATGGCTCAGTGGTCTAAAGCGCCTGCTCAGGAAAGCTTAGGTGGTTTCAGGGACCGCGGTTTGTTCCCCGGCACCACATGCTGCGCCAGCCCTGCCCTCAGGGCAGGCTGAGCTGGCCATAAAAAAATAAATAAATAAACAAACAAACAAAAGTTCTGAAACAAGAAAAAAAATAAAATAAAATTCTAAAAAAAAATAAATAAAGCATTTTTATCTCTTTTCTTTAACAAAAAAGCAATTAATGTGCTTCTAAAAAAATCAGAGTGAGGAAGTGAACCTGAATTTGCCCATAATCCATGTATTCTCTTCAGTCCTTCTGTCTCAGTGACCCTGGAAGAAATAAGGCCAGGTTCCAGGTGGAGACTTTAAAGATAAGCGTGGAGAATTTAAAAAGAAGGGCAGCATCAGATTACACCAGGCCTCCGCTGCCCTCCATGAAACGCATAAGCCTCACTAATTCACTCATGATATTTAGTCCTAAGAAGTGCTGAAGCTGGACATTCCCTGTGGATCACAAGGAATAAGACAGCTCTGTGCAGGGCATTTTTGGCCTTGCTAAGGTCAGTGTGGTGGGTTTGTTGCTGAGGACGAGTTCTGACAATTGCTATGGAGAAGCAAAGACAAGCAAAACTGTTAGTCTTCCACATGTGAAATTAGAGGGAAGAGCAGTAACCAAGATTCCATCCATAACAAGTTTTGCAAATAAACATCAATTAGAAGAGAAACTTTAGGAAATGCAATCTATGGAATCCTCGTCCTTAGAGAAAAGCTCTCTGCTCCCCCTCCCAGGTAGCTGGACCATTCACGGCAGGGATGTTGCCTTTCATCATCCTATGACTTCCTCATTGTCATTTATTTTTTATTTATCTATTTTTTGTTTGTTTGTTTGGTTTTGAGATAGGGTTTTGCTATGTAGTTCAGGCTGGCCTTGAACTCATTCTCAAATGCATGATAACCTGTTAGCCTTTGCTTTACAAGTGTTGGGATCATGGGCTTTGGCAACACGCCCCGGCAACGTTTTTATTCTGAGAAACAGCAATAAGCAGAAAACGCAATGTTAGTCTCTATTGCACCCTTGACAACACTGCATGCTCTCAACTGAAAGAGGTGGATTTGATTTGTCTTGTGGAAGGAAGTGAGGGGAATTAATTTCTGTCTGCTTATTTTTAGGAATACCTTGGCCAGGCTCAAAAACAAAAAGGACATCACATAGGCTGCTACAGCAGGCATGACTCCTGTGGACATTATACTAAGGACAATAAGCCAGTCATGAAAGCAAACACTGTTTGCCAGGCAAAGCTGCTGAATCAGAATTCAGAGTTGTGGGTCCCAGTGGTGATGGGGAGGGAAATGAGGTATTGATCACTGGACCCAAGGTTCAGGTTTCACAAGATGAAAAAGTTTCAGAGGTGTATCGTACAACGATGTGAACATTCTTAACACTACTAAAATGCACACTTAAAATGAGTTGGGAAGCTAAGTCTTACGTTAAAAATTGTAGGCTAAAATGTTTTTTCTAACCATAATTAAAATAAATGAGAAAAGGAAGTGTGAAAATAAAAAAAAAATGCACTTGGCATTGATTTTAATATAACAGGAAAAAGCATTAGCACTGAATTTCAATTAAGTGCACCTCAAATACAAATATTTGGTATTACCCATACCTAATATCTATTTAATCTGCAGTATTTAAAAGTGTAATTTAAGTGGAAGTAGTCCCAAAGAGGTCAATTCAATGCCATGTTTTCTTAAAAACCTGTTTTCTGCCAATATGTATTTGTATATTTATTCATGAGCTACTACTGTGTGCCCATCCAGGCACCAAGAATACAGTCATGACACAGGCAGAAGTCTAATACAGTAATACCGGAAAGCTACAATCAAAAGGATCAAAGGTTGGACGTGTTTGTTACTGTGCTGTCAGGGGTGGACCAGTGATTGCAGCACAGCACCTCTGAAGCTTTCTGCATGTGAACGCCTGGGGGAGCCTTATTAAAGTGCAGATCTGAGTCAGCAGTGTGGACTAGAGCTGACATTGTAGGCCTTACCAAGACGTCAAGTGGTGCCAATGCTGCTAACCTATGCCTTGCAGCAGGGAATATGGGATAATATTAAGATGTTAGAATTTTAAGATGTGATATTGACATGTACAGCATCCTGAAAGGTTAAAATGTTTCCTTCCCTTGTTGTAGAAAGCATTTGTAATAATGTAATAATACACAGGTGAAAGGGGTGCATCTCCAGACAATTATAATACCAGAAGAGTGGGAAATAATACTCGCCCAGAAAGCAGAAAGTGGCACAGGCAAGCACTAGAGAGGAGACCCGGTATCCAACTGGGAGAGCAGGGTTCGTGAGATCCACCTAAGGAAGGTGGCTCAGAGAACTGAGCCAGTGCAGGAGGTCTGCTGGGCGTGGGGGCCTAGGCTGGTGCTGTGGGCCAGGCGGTAGGGTGGCCTTGGTGTGTAGGAAGTGTCTCTGCTGGGTAGCTATTTTATTCAGAGGAAGAGAAAGTTGTTACCTGAAGAAAGACTAATCCCAGCAAGGCCAACACTAGAATTCTCCAGAATGTATCTATATTATCTTGACCTTTTAAGGTGGGAACAGAAGCAAACACCTGTAACCCCATGACTCTGAGAGGCTGAGACAGGAGGAGTGTAAGCCTGAGCCCAGGCTAGGCAACTTAGTAGCCTAGTGAGATCCTGTAAATACATACATGCATACATATGTACATACATACAAACTTGCATATCTTGTAAAGGTTGAGTGAGATCATTATTTTTTGGCTTTCTTTTTTTCCTTTTCTTTGAGACAGGGTCTCTCTAGGTAGGTCAGTCTGGCCTTGAACGCAAGGGAGCTGTAGCTCAGTGCAAAGGCCTTGGGTGCAATCCCCAGTCAGGGAGGAGGGGGAGAAGAGGTGGGGCAGAGAGACTCCGGGCTTTTCCTTCACTTGTTTTCTCTGAATACCCAGCACCTCGGCCCAGGATTTGTTGCTCGGCCTCCTGTGCTGCTCACAGACACTTTCCCTGATTCCCAGCTTCGTCGTGGTTTCCTCTCTTTGTCTAGCATGGCATTTTTGGAGCATGATATTTGCTAATAAGTTTCTTTGCCTTGGCCCCAAGTACCCTTTCGGTGGAAGGTAGTGTTAGGTTTTCTGCTGGTTTCGGCTCTCATCCCTGAAAGTCCTGTCAAGACTGGCCTCACATTCCTGCAGCAGCAATTCAGGAAGAGAAGGGTGTAGGCCCTGCTACTCCCCTCAGCCCTCCCGACTCCTGTGGTCCTTCTCAGTTGTGTTACCTCCTGGATGCTTGGAAGATCTGGAGGTTGGAGTCTGAAAAAACAGGGAAAGGAGTCAAGATAAAAACATAATAATACCAGTAAGTCTCTCTCGTTTCTCTATGCTAGCTGCACTAGACTCATGCATGCCATGAAAGTGCTTTACCCCAGTCTGCTTTACTTTTAGACAAGAGCTCACTAAGTTGCCCTTGTTGACCTTGATCTTGTGACTCTTCTTCAGCCTTGCGAGTAACTGGAATTATAGGTGTTTGTCACCATGTCTGGCTATGCATTTCTCTAGACACTATTAAAAGCCAAGGGAGGGTAATTTTGACTATGTCTTCTT
>PVJA010011619.1:0-54251 GCA_004027025.1 Myocastor coypus | reverse complement strand
GATTGTGAGGACAATATGCAATATGTCAACTTTCAAAGAAAAAAAGGGGGAAAAGAAAAAAAAAAAGTAATGTGGATTTAGAAAGGTTAATGTTTAGTTGTTTGATCAATCTTATATACCTATATGTATTAATCTAAACTGATCCGATGATGAAAATGTGTAATATAACCATTGTTAAATTTAAACAATAAAAGAATTGGAAAAAAAAATAAAATAGTAACAATGTAGCACTTGAGGTTAACATTGGATATTTCTTTTTGTCTGAATATATCACTAAACTTTTAGCAAACCTATTTTATTAAATATTCATTTGTTATTGTGTTTATTGATGTGTCTACTAATTTATATAAAATTTAATAACTTTGAAGAGCATAACTAATGTTATGTAAACAAATTGTACTGAGCAAGCATTTTAATTAAACTTGTAATTACTAAATGTCATTCTGTGGTCTTCTTAATTTGAGTTCCAAAACTTATGTTTATTTCCTTGTTTTCTAGCAAGGCTGTACTTAATGAGAGTAGTGATAAAACCTTGTCTGAAGGAATGAAGACAAACATAAAAAATGGGGATATTGTCAAGCCCCAGTTTTCTTTTGTTTTTTTTTTTTGTTTTGTTTTTTTTTATTATGGCCGGCTCAGGCTGCCCTGGGGGTGGGACTGGCACCGCATGTGGTGCCAAGGATCACACCCACCATCCCTGCGGTTGCCTAAGCTTTGCTAAGCAGGTGCTTTACACCACGGAGCCATCTTGGTGGCCCAAGCCTCAGTTTTCTTAAAAGAACAAAATAGCAGCCAGAGGCTTTTCACCATCGTTTATCATGAAGCTATTTCAGATGTTTCAACTTGTAGTCAAAAGGTATGTTTGTAACATCTCTTTCTTTCATGGAGCTTCAGCAGCTCCCGACTTTTCAGCTCTCAACATTTACATGGATCCTCTGTTACCCCTATCTGAAATTAACCTAATCTATTGAGATGAGGATATTTCATAGTCCTACAACCAAAAGAGAAAGAGATCAGGCTTTTGATTTGCATAGGAAAGAACCTGAATTTACATCCTCAATTAAATTCAAAGCCAACACCTGGAGATAAGACATTTCCAGTCTACTTTTTATAAGAATATGACCCAGAATTATTCACTTATATTAATTACATTGTTAAATCTCTAAACCTATAAATTTAGTTGGTAAATTCACACACTTGAGTGCCATGAAATAGTACTGTAAACAAGTTATAATATAAAGTTGCTTGTATGATTTTTATGTACATTGGTTGGTTTTAGGCCAGAAACTCTGAAACTCAAAATATGATAATTTGAGTAAAATGAATTACCTAACAGAGGTACTACCAATGTTTTGCCTATTTTAATACAACTCTAGATGCCATACTATTTCCAATAAGTTAGCCCAGCCTCAATTTATCTAAATTTTCTCTTAAAATGTTCCATCATTATCTTTGACCCAACCTTTCACAGTCTAAACCAAATCTCAGAGTGACTCCAACCTATTTTGGTCTTTGAGATATCTTTAAACACAAAATCAACACAATGTGCAATCTCTGCAGTTTGCTGAGAAACCCTCAGCCTAGTCCATCTCCGACCCATTTCACCAAAACAATAGTTCAAACAGTTAGTTGCCCTAATGCTATTGTCTACTGAAAAGCATAATAACAATTGTAGTTAAAGACAACATACATATTTTTAGAAGTTTGTGACGAGATTACTAAACTTTATGAGGAGAAAATGTTTCAAATTCCAAAGTATATTTGCACAATTCTTACTAATATTATAAATGAAGATACTAATTTAGAGCCGGGTGTGGTGGCACACGCCTGTAATCCCAGCACTCGGGAGGCTGAGGCAGGAGGATTGGTGTGAGTTCGAGACCAGCCTGAGCTACAAAAGTGAGTTCAAGGCCAGCCTGAACTGCATAGCGAGACCCTGTCTCAAAAAGCCAAAAAAAAAAAAAAGAAAAAGAAAAAAAAGATACTAATTTATTTCTGGTTTATGCATTTGATTTTTTTTATATACTCCACGAAGTTTCCCTGAGGCCCTTTACACTGAACTGTAATTTTGTATTTTTTTGTCTCCAAAGTTGGATCTAACAAAAAATGGGCACATTATTTTTATTTACTCCATAGATATTTAAAACTGATATTGTGTTCTTTCTTAAAATATTTGTTAAAATACAAGTACAAATTCAATATTGTGTAGATTCATTGAAAATCAGAACATAATTCTCAAAAAGAATCAATAACTTAAATTTAAAGTCATAATATAAAATAATAACATTGAAAAGGCATTTATAGTTACTTTGGTTAACAGTATAGTGAAAGAAAATAATTCATTATGAAACACTTGTCTCAAGGAATTCTTTGGAAGTAATTTCCATGTTATACTGACACTTTTAAAAATAGGTAAAGCTACAAAAACTCTTAGTGTATGTGAACTGTCATCACTTACCATAGTCCATTTGTTATAAAATGACATTATCTTTCCACTAGCTGTTTTGCAGTTAAAATTAAATCCCTTGATGAAGGGATACAAAGGGTACCCTTGCACATGTTAAGAATAGGCTGCACGCTCAATTGTTTTATAAGTTGCTCTCACCCCACTATATCTCCTTTTAATTTAATCACCTCATATCTGTATTATTATTTTAACGCAGTAAATCTCAACATCTTCCTGAGTTTAAGTCTCTGAGTATAATAATAGAAAAAATTTTACTATAACATTTATTAAGAAAACTTTATTCAAAGTAAATTCAATTGACTACCAACTATTAGTGATTATGATTCCAGTTGACAGAGTCCATAAGTGTGATTCTGGGATTCATAAGCTATTTTCATCAATGAACAATTCCTGGTAATGCCCAAAACACTTTTTCTCAATTATGACCACCCACAAAGGAGTAAAAAACTAATATCAAAAGAAATGTATCCCGAATGCAATAGTTTATCTCAAATTAAGTTGACTAAATTTTAGCAAATTGGAAAAATTGATTTAAAAAATCACTATTGTCTACATATGATGAAACAGTGAATTTAAAAAACTTTTCAATCAGCGTCTCAAACTTCCCAATATTGTAAACTGACAACTGGTGGTGACTGTCCTCTTTTTACTGAATTAAACCAGTGTTTTTAATATGAATATAAAACCTTCTATAAGGTTGAAGAATATAATCTTGGGAAACAGGTAAATCCACTCTTAGCATGTAGCACACATACAAGTAAAGTATAATTGAAAGTGCCTAAGTAAATATGAGAACTGAATTACAGCATCTTCCATGCAGCCATTTTTCAAATGCACTTCCATGCTTCCTAGAATGCCCACACCTATTACTCTAAGATGTTGATTTCTCAGGGTCTCCAGCCATGCATGAGTTATAGTTCACTATGAAATCTTCACATGTTCTCCCACTTACCCATGCTCACTTTTCTCAAACCTTCTTAGTTTTACTTAAAACTTCCGTTTGCTCACATTTTGCATGGTCGGTATAAAGTTATTATAATGGAAATCATATTTTCTCAAAACTTTCTCCATTAAAGTTCTGATCACAAATAGTGCTTTCAATAAGCTGCTCTGAAATATATTTTTAATTTCTTTCCATAAATTTTGAAGTTACTTATAATTTGAATGATATTTAAGTAAGAGTCATTTATGGTGGTTTTGTGGAAATAGAAAAATTTACAAGTACCAAAAGGCAAACTGGAAAACCTAAGGTTGCCAGGAAAGAAACTGTTTCATAGGGTTGGCACATCTTTCAGAAACAAGCAGGGAAGAGGATCATGAACTTTCATATTTATAGAAAATTCTCCCATATTACTTGAATACTGCATTCAAGTGATCTGTGATTAATGTACTTCAAACAGTCACGTAATATTCATTAACTTCTTAGTGTTTGTTATATGCTACAGGAAGATAAAAATGATTCATAAGTTATAACCTCACTCTCACGACAACCAAGAATTTAAACTACTAGGAACAAATGGGAGAGTACTCAGACATTAAAATATACAGAGAACTCCATAAATGTGCTAGGGGTTATGTTTTCAGTACCTCCCTGAGTAGCTTGAGGATATATATATATATATATATATATATATATATATATATATATGGACATATATATGGACATATATATATGATATATAATATATATTTTCCTACAACACTTCCAAACTTCCTACATTGTTTTATAACAACAAAAGTTAAAGTAATGTCATTTAAGAAGAGAGAATATTAATAGCATCAGGGCCTCCAAGATGGACAAATATCAATCCCTTTCATCCTTAGGGGAAGAGGCCAAGGTAAAAGAAACAGAAATAACAGGTCGATCAGGAGTTTCCTTTCTTTACATTCTCCATTCCCGGAGTGTTAAGGGATCCAGAAACAGTTTATAATAAAGATGTGTGTATGTGTGTGTGTGTGTGTGTGTGTGTGTGTGTGTGTGAGAGAGAGAGAGAGAGAGAGAGAGAGAGAGAGAGAGAGAGAGAGAGATCACATAGATTAGTTCAATTTGGCCAGAACACTAATTTAGCCAAAATCATTGCTGACTTCACTTGGTTTTCAGGTCCCTGGTACTAGCCAGCCTTGATGTACATCATACAGATTTTCTCACAATATTTGGGTTGTCTTAAATGAGGAATCTTCACTAGGGTTCAACTATTGCCAAAATTTTAAAATTTTTTTGAAGAATAAATTTAGACTTAGGTAAGTGTTGCAAAATGCTACACAGAATTTTTGTGCCCCCTTCCTGTGCTTGTCATAATGTTTACATAATTTATAGCTACAGTGTAATTAATAAAACCAGGAAATATAATGAGACCTTATTATTAACTAATATACATACTACACTAGCATTGTGCCAGTTTTCTACTGACACTGTCTTTTCCTGTCCTAAGATCCAACCCAAATACTTTATTGCATTTAGTTATGTCTCTTTAGGGTCCTTCAGTCTGCGACAGCTCTTAGTAATTTTTTTTATTATTATTTTTGTTGTTTTAACACGTTTTTTCCTGTATATAGGACAGGATCTACAAGGTCTCATTATATAGATCAGACTCGCAGTAATTCTCCTGTTTTAAGTCTCCCAAAGTTCTGGGATTATGGGCGTGCACCACCATGCCCAGTCTCAATCGCCATTTCAGCATGCCCTAGGGGTGGGGCCGGCATAGCTAGCCTGGCATCATACCCTAGCCACTGAGCTCTGCCTAAGGAGGTGCCTGTTTCCACACTTTTGAAGAGAACAGGCCATTTGCTTTTTTGTTTGTTTATTTTTTTTGTTAGAATGTCCCTCTATTTACATTTGTCTACTATTTACTTACAAGGAATGCCATGCTTTTTTACAAAAACAAAAGCAAAATACTATTATGTCCTTCTCAGTGCATACTATGATGAGGCTTATGCTGGTGTGGTATCTCTCTCCTGAGAATGGCAACTTTGATCACATGGCCAAATGATGTCTGCCAGGTTTCTCCACTGTAATGTTTCTATTTTCCTCTTTGTAATGAATGAGTATCTTGTGAGGAAATACTTTGAAACTGTATAAATAGCCTGTTTCTCATCACTCATTAATTTTAGCATCCACTGATGGTTTGAGCAATATATACACAGATGGATCGATATAACACATATTTCCGTGGCGCTTGCTTAATGGTAATTTTTATTTTTCCTATTCCTTCTAGTTTTATTCATTCCACTATACAGGATTTCTCCTATTTACTTTTTATTAATATACACAAGCCTGAGTCATAATATTTATTTTATTCTGTAGGCTAAAATACAAATCTGGGGCCTGGCAGAATGGCTCAGTGGTCTAAAGCTCCTGCTTACGAAAGCTTGGGCGGCTGCAGGGACTGTGGTTCTATCCCTGGTACCACATGCTGTGCTAGCCCTGCCCTGAGGGCAGGCTGAACCAGCCATAAATATAAATAAACAAACAAACAAAAGTTCTGAAGCAAGAAAAAAATTAAAAATACAAATCTAACATTCAGTTACTGCAAATAGATTTGATTGGGCCATTGAAAGTTCTTTAAAAAAAATTTTATATACACTTTTGTGCTGTCACCATCATTTGAGCAGATAAGTAAATATATTGAGTAAGTGACAGAGAGAAATGAACAAAAGAGAATGGGGAAAATTAAATTGATCTCCAGGATGCTAAGATAGGTGATAATGCAGGTGGGCTAGCTGTAATGGTGTCATGCTTCAAAGCTCAGAAGCTGGGAGAAATGTCTGTTCACAAAAGGTCACAGCATTGCCCCTCCCCGTTCTCACCCAGCCTGAAATGTGATACTATGCTCCATGTTCATCTTATATATCTACCCACCCGGTTGTGGCACCATAGCTCTCCAAAGATCTTTGGCTTTATCTATTTGGAAATATTTAGACTACAATATCTACATATTCTCTCCTACTATGGTACTACTATCTCCAGGCCTTTCCAGAGAACAGAGCCTAGGAAATGTGTGTGAATAAAATAACACACATACATACACAAACACACGCTGGAGCTAGACAGTTCTGTCTCTGTTTCTAACAGTCTATCTATCATATTGAAAGGGAAATGTTGTACAGGAGAAACTGTTCTTCTTAAAACTTTGCTCCACTGAAACTACCTAGCTCTGTAACTGCCTCATGGGTTTGTAATTACTTTCTTGACCTCTGGAGTCAAGAAAGTATAACCAAACATGCAGAATGCTTGATTGTGCCAAGCTTCATGGCCAGTCAGCTAGCCCTGTAACCAGTGGTCCCACCTGTCTCCTGCTCATGTGCCATATAATAGCCCTAGAACCCCAGAGACAGACACCTGATAGTTTGGCAGTGATCTCAGTCAGTGTCCATCATTGTAGAAGAAACCTGCCTCCAAATGCTGGGTGTTACTTCAGGGTTTCTGTTTGCTACAGCAATATTTACACCTATATCATGAATAGATTTCCATTTTCTTTCATATATAGATATAGAAATAGATACGTGTAGAGATACCCACTAATACACTTATTATAGTTTAGTATTGCAGGATACACTTTAGTCTTTACCATTCTCATGTGTAACCTTTGCCACTGAGTAAAAACTACAACCCTTGCTTTTCACAATAGATGCACTTATTGCTCAAACCTAGCGTATTTGTGTCAGAAATAGATTTACTAGAGAGTATGCAGTACTTATGGAAGGGCTGTCTGCTTTGCGTCTCCTAAGCCCTAAGCTCTGTGTGGACTGGGGTGTGGCTCAGTGTGAGCATACCTGCTCAGCATGTCTGAGGCTCTAAAGTCAATCCCCAGCAGAAAACTGAAGCAAGCAGCAAGGAAGTAACCAAAAGAGCAGCTCCCTACAGAGGTACTGGATTCAGCCCCCAGCACCACCAAAAAGAGAAAGGTGGTAATTAAATCTTTTGTTAAAAAAAATATGAGAGAAGAGGGCCAGTGAGATAGCTCAGCGCTCTGAAGCACCTGCTTAGGCAAGCTTAGGCAAGTGTGCAGGGACCACAGTTGTTCAGTTGTTCCCTGGCACCACACACTGCATCAGTCCCACCCTGGGGCTGGCCACTAAATTAATAATCAGCTGGTCAATAAATAAATAAATAAATAAATAAATAAATAAATAAATAAGCAGAGAAAGAGAGAGAGAGAGAGAATCCATTCAGAAACAACAGCAGATGGATGAGGATCTCCAGGACTGTTCAAAATGCCTCTATCACAAACCTTCCTCTCCTTACACCCATGCATCACCTTGGAAGGGAGTTCGAATTTGAAGCCAACTGAATAGAACATGATAAAGGCTGTTGTGTTGTGTATTACCATGTAACGAATTACCCAAAAGTAAGAGCCGTAGATCAATGACCATGTACTATCTCCCAAGTTTCTATGAGTCAGGAATTTAAGAGTGGCCTCACTTGTTGCCTGGACACTGAGCCTCAAGTAAGACTGTGAACATAATTTCCATCAAGACCTCTATCATCTAGAGGCTTTAGTGTAGCTTCAAGGTCTAAACGGTAAGCTTTTTTACCATTAGCCTGCAACTTCAGTTTCTCAGTTTCTAGCTGTTGGCTAGCTCAGGCCTTCCTTATTTGCCACCTGGGCTGTTTAGGGGGCTTTCTGAAGGTTCCCACTAGGAGGCACTGTGCCTGCTTCAGAGAGAAACACAGAAGGAGCCAAGAGGATTGCCATGGTTATTACATTATGTCAGCTTGAGAAATGAGACCTTTAGAAGCTTAACTAAGTGCCGCAGTAGGAGGTCAGGATCCTCACTTTGTAAACATCCTGAACTGAGGAAGGGGAGGCCTCAGAGATGGTGTGGGTGGCTAGCCCCCCAAGGTCAGTGAGGACTCAGGACATAAGAACTTGTACTGTAACATCCTACACTCAGTGGTGTCCCAAGTTTTCTAATCAAGGAGGATATGGGGCCACAGAGGAAAGGGATCAATAATATATAGTGTGCCTAAGGAGAGTCACTTAGACAGAAAACATTCTCTCAGGTTTTCACAGACGGCAAATTGGTCGAGCAATGGCTGAAACTCATCTAGACAGCTAACACTGACATTAGTTCTACAAAATGCTGTACATGGTTTCAAGGTTACTCCTGAGGGGATTTGGCTGACCTCGTGAGATACAAAAGTTACATGTTTTGTTATATAGGTCTAGCTTTAACTTGGCAAAAAAAAGTTTAACCATGAGGCATAAAAAGCAAAGCCATATTAATGTGATGAGCTAAAGAACTGGGCATGGTAGCGCATGCCTGTAATCCCAGCTGAGGCAGGAGGATCAGTGCGAGATCAAGACCAGCCTGGGCTACAAAAGTGAGCTCAAGGTCAGTCTTAACTGCATAGTGAGACCCTGTCTCAAAAAGATATGTATATATATATATATATATATATATATATATATATATATATATATTCCAAGTCAACAACATTCCAGCATTGCCAGTTCTGCTGATAACCCACTACTATTATGGACTATTGGACTATACATACAGCTACTTTCCCTTAGTTCAATGAGAATAAAGCTTTGTCCTAATAGTATTTAGAAAAGAAATCATACCTGCATCTTGTACTCTGAACAACTTCTATGAAGACAACAGTATGTAATGTATTGTTATAACTGTCCTACTAACCTGTTTTTAAACTGTCGTCTTGCTATTTCTTTGTCATAAAAATTAATAAACTTACATATATAAAAGAAATATAAGTTTAAAAAAAGAGAGTGATGGTGTGGGCAGGAAGCTGGAATGCAACATAAGGAAGAAAAAGAAGTCTGCTCTTCCCTGTATGCTGTCTATCTATCTATCTATCTATCTATCTATCTATCTATCTATCTATCATCTATCTATCTATCTATCTATCTATCTATCTATCTACCTATCTATCTAATTTGGGGGAAGGGTCTACCAGGCATTCCGGGTCTTCATTACTAGATCAGACTTGTAGGGATCTCCTGTTTGCAGCCCAATTTGCTCTCGTTGCTTTTGCTGTCTTCTGCCATCTTGAACTGTTGCACTATGCCACGCCACCCTGCCTTGGAGCCAGCTGATTATGGACTGAAACCTCCAGGATCTATGAGCTAAATAAAACTTTCTTTCCTTAATTTTGGATGTTGGGTGCTTTGCTTCACCAGTGAGAGCAAAGTAACCAAGACAAGGATCTAAAGTCTCTTTATGTTGTAATTTGAGAATCTACACACTGTAAGATTCACTACGTTCCTTTTCTTTAGAGCACATCAGTAAGTCAGCCAGCATTCAAGGAGAGGAGAAACTCGCCTCAGCATTCATAGGGAAAAGTATCACAGAGTATAGCCCGGGTCTTGCATTCATCACACAGTTTTATATTGGAAGAGGAAAACTACCTATAACTGTCAAACTAAAATTTATGTCATGGTTACTGAGGGCATAGACTCCAAGACATGATTAGTGCATAAAAAGGGAAATGATTCTTAATTATACATTACGTGTAAATGCCTACCTTTCTATAATGTAGAGGCAGGGTGTTGTGAGATGAAACTAGAAAAAGTCTATGTACGGTTTTAAATAACTTTCTGAAAGACTGAGTTTATACTGCCTCCTAGGGGTCATTAGTGGTATAACATTCCTTTTTATTACCACCAATAAGATTGCAGAGTTTTGGAATCTCATTCCTATGATTCTTTGCGTTAATGTGGGAGGGTTTGGGGTTTTGAACCGAGGGTGTTTACTCTAATCTATATCTCCAATCCATTTTCATTTTTATTATGACACTTCATTCATTTACTTTTTATGAAATTATCCAGATGACCTGAAATTTGTGATCCTCCTGCGTCAGCCTCCCAGAGTGCTGGGATTACAGGCTGTGCACTATCCTACCTGGTTTCCTTCCCATGATACTTTAAAATTTTTTTCTTGTATGAACCCTGAGTCATAGTAGTTGTACATGTTTATGGCTACCCCATAAAGCTGTGATATGTAAGCAGAGTATATAATAGTCAAATCTGAGTTAACATTATCCATCACCCTAAGCACTTATCTTTTTTTGTGGTAAAAGCACTCAAGACAGGCATGGTGGTGCACACCTACGATCCCAGCACTAGAGAGGCTGAGACAGTGAAACCCTGTCTCAAAAAAGTGAGAGAGAAGAGAGAACCAGACACACACACACACACACACACACACACACACACAGAGGGAGACAGAGAGAGAACTCAAAATATTTCCTTCTATCTGCTTTTAAATATGTAGGAATTACTGTTAATAATAGCGAGCTTTCTGTAAAATGAGAGACTATAATTTATTCCTCCTATCTATAATATGGTATTTCTCTGTTAACCTGATCCCACCACTCTTCTCTCCTCCTCCACACCCAGGTCTCTAGTAACCAATACTCTACACTCAATTTCCATGATATCAACTTTTTTAGATACTACATATGGGAAAGATCATCTAAAATTTGTCATTCTGTTCCTGGCTCATTTCACTTACTGTAATATCCTCCCCTTTCGTCCATTTTTCCAAGGAAAGCCATCCTTTCTGTAAGTGATTGGTTCTCCACTGTGTACCACCCAGTGAGGCAATCTGTGGGCCACATTCTCGCTATACCTTCCCATGTCGATGGAAATATCAGTGGATGTCAAGTCCTGGCTGTCGTGAACAATGCTGCAAGGAACGCAGGAATGCAGATGCCTCTTCAACATACAAATTTCATTTCCTTTACCTATAAATCCAACAGATTTCTATAATTCTTGACTTCTAGGATATAAAATAGCTTAGGCATAGAAATAACCCTTGGAAGAAGGGCGTGGGTTCAGAATCTCACACGTAACCACTTATTGGTTTTCTTGGAAAGCTTCTTCATGTCTCTAGATTCCCTGTACAAATAGAGACAATAATATCTCCTTCATATTGTTGGGGGCTCATGGAAGCACCTTGCTTAGGACCCAGATCATGGTGAGTACTCAAAAATGGAATTTCTCCGTTTATGTTACATAAATTTTTAATTTGTCATTTATTCATTTATTGGGTATAGGATCTTGTTAGACATGATTAATACTAGGAGTGAATTTCTAAGCTCCATTTTGTTTAGAATCCTTCACAGTGTAATATAAATTATGGGAATCAAGGAAACAGTTGGTTTTGAGATATGAACTTTGTTATTTGCTATTTTTCATTAGAATTTTTGTACTATTACATATTTTCTTTCTTTTTTTTTCAGGACCAGGGTTCAAACTCATGAGTTTGCACTTACCAGGCAGGCACTTGTGCCACAGAGCTGTCTCCCTAGCCCCTGTATTACTACATACTAATACAGTTTTATAATAATTATTACATTCATTTTGTTCTTTAGAGGATATGGAGGTATTGCTATTTTAAAAAACTATTTTTCCAGATAAAAGCTTAAAATAAATTTCCCTTTTTTGAAGTACTAGGGATCAAATCAGTGACCACTCTACCTCTGAACTATGTCCTTTCTTTTTTCTTTCTTTCTTTTATTTATTTATTATTTTTTATTTTTTTACTTTGATACAGGGCTTCACTCAGAAATCCAGAGAAGACTTGAACTTGTGATCCTCTTGCCTCTGGCTCACAAACTACTGGAATTACAGACTTGGACAACAAACAGTATGTGGGTCCTATGAGTGCGTGTGTGTGTGTGTGTGTGAGTGTGTGTGTGTGTGTGTGTGTGTTTTAGGAATAGTAAATAAGCAAAGATATTATATTTATCACCTAGTTTTTTTTTAGGAGTACTAGGCAAAAATTTTACATTTAATGCCTAGTTACTTCAAAGAGTGAAGAATCTCAAAAAGTTTTTGAATATTGAATGCAGTAAAGCCGAAAGAGCAGTGTCAAAAGCTGTCTCATTGTTTTGGATTCTAGAGAAAGTTGTATAGCTGGTGATCATTTTGAAGGCAGTCTGCATGTAAAGCCTTGAAGAAAAAGGTAAGGCTTGCAGAGACTACAGGGGTTTGCACGGGCATGATCAGATGCCCAGCCTCTATAGCTTTCCCTCCTTAGTGCTCCCAGTCATGAGCTTGCAGACACCCAGCACCTATCTTCCTGGCTCTTGCCAAGGTTCATCCTGTCAGAGTTTGGTTTCAGGGACATTCTAAAGCCTTTCAGAGAGGTTAACTTTTCTATGCTCAAAAGAATCTTCCAAGAGGCTGAGAGGCAGCATGTAACTAAGGATTTATATGCACACCCCAGTGCATTCACTAGCTTTCTCCATACAATATTTCTAGAAAGATTGCTTCAGCTGAGAATTTTACATGGAAATAAATCAAGTTAAAATATGCATTGCCACTTATTACAGAGGAAATGTACATTCCACACAGGGAAATTTAAAATCTAGCTACTTTGTACAGAATACAGGTGGTCTCCTCTGGTAAATGAAGTTCTAGGAATCATCACCTCAGCCCCCGATTTGCTTAATTTGATTTTGTCAATTGAAGAAACTCTTTCTTTTATTGAAGTCCTAATTAAACAGCCAAATGCATGCATTTTTGACCTATGACTTCCTTAAACTTTGGAGTATTGTCTTGTACTAAATGTGAGCACCCTGGGCTCCCCTCTAAGGTGTTGACTGAGAGCATTCCTTGCCTTTCTGGAAGAGGTCTCACAATTCAGACTTGCCCCTATCATTCTTGTTCAATTTTTTTTTCTTTTTATTGTGTTTGGTTGTGGCAAGGTCTCACTGCATAGCTGGAACTCACAGTGATCCTCCCCAGGAGGATCCCAGCCTCCCCAGCGCTGGGATTACAGGCATGCACCACTATGCCTGGACTCTGGCCAAGTCAGCCTACCCTGGCGGTGGGGCTAGAGTGACATGGTGCTGGAGATCAAACCATGGTCCTGGCACTTGCTTGAGATTGCCTACGAGGGGCTCTTTATGGCACTAAACTATCTTACCTGCCCAGTCTTGTTCTAAATTTGAGTCCACAGAATTTTCAAAAATAAAGTTTCATGGGGCCAGGGAATAGCTCTGTGGCACAAGTGCCTGCCTGGATATCAGAGCCCATATGCTCCTTCTCTTTCAAAATATATGATATTTCTTAATTTCAAATGGATTAATTTTGCATATGACTAAATTAAGCTCTGGCAAGGCTGAGAAAAAAATTATATTCTTCAAGTAAATAAGCAAACTAGACGTTCCTATAGTTCCAAACTAGCTAAAAGTAAAAAAATGACTGTGTAGAGACTATAAATAAAAATGGCTAACTTCTGACCTAACATATTGTTGAAAGGAAAGATCTGTTAGCCCAGTTGCTAAAAAGTTTTGTGTGTGTGTGTGTGAAAAATTATTCATGTCAATATAAAACTAAGTTTTTGTCCTGTAGTTCTTTGCTTATGGTACACCCTAATTCCATGGGAAGTTTTTGTACAATTTAGTCTAAAGAAGTTTTTCTATGTATTGAGTAAAATGCTTCCAATTTTATTTCTCACCCTTCCTATGTGCCACTCACCACAGAAGGAGACATTTCCACTGGGAGATCTTTCTCTTTAAGGAAATGAACAGGTCTCTAACATGCAAAGGTCCGGTTCTGGGAGCTGCACCTTCTATGTAAGTCATCATATGCAATTCTGAGGATATTTTCCAAAGCCAAGTTGCTCCGTGGTGCATCCTGATGTCATGAACCAAGGGAGGGTTTTGACATTTAAGCTGTCTCAAATTAATAGTATCAACTTGAAGTATTTTAAAATCAAATAGGGAAACAGAAACAGACTAACAGCTAATTGGTGGGCTTTGGCCCGGATGAGTGTGCTCACATGATTAAGTGCAACCTTCCATGCGGCACCAATGGGAGTGAACATCTTACCACCAGCTTTGCTTTGCTTTTTCTCTTCTTCTCCTTCTCCTCCTCCTCTTCCTCCTCCTCCTCCTCCTCCTTGTCCTCCTCCTCCTCTTCCTCCTCCTCCTCTTCCTCCTCCTCCTCCTCCTCCTCCTCTTCCTCCTCCTCCTTGTTCTTCTTCTTCTTCTTCTTCTTCTTCTTCTTCTTCTTCTTCTTCTTCTTCTTCTTCTTCTTCTCCTTCTTCTTCTTCTTCTTCCTCCTGTCTCTCCCTATTTCTCCCTCTTTCCTTCTTTCTGTCTCTGCTGTCTCTTTCTCTTTTTCTTTTTAGTCTTTTTGAGCCAGTGTCTACCTTGAAATTCAGGCTGGCCTTAAGCTCACTTTGTAGCCCAGGCTGGTCCTAAATTTGCAGTGATCCTCCTGCCTCATCCTCCCCAGCACTGGAATTACAGTTGTGAGCTACCACACCCAGCCTTAACTTTTTCTTGAAAAATTTCAATTAGTTCAAAGCTTCCTAGATCTATTCTTAAAATTTTAAAGGATGCCCAGATAGCTCAGCGGACTAAAGCACCTACTTAGGTAGAGTGCAGCAGCCTGGTTCAATCCCTGATGTGTGGTGCCAATGCCACCCCCCAGGATGCATTGAGATGGTGGTTGAGACTGGGCATGGTGGCACATGCCTATAACCCCAGCTTTTGCGTGGCTGAGCAAGGGTGGATCACTGTGAGTCCAATCTATGCAGTGAGACCCTGTCGACCCTGAACTAAATATAATAAATGATATATATATATATATATATATATATTTATTTATATATATATAAATATATATATATATATCACAGTACTGGTGTTTATTTTTAAAGTAATTGTATCAATAGATTTTTAGATATGTAGGATCATCACATTCATCATAGGGAATTCATACAAAATCTTCTATTTCACAATAGTCTCTAAAGTACATAGTGAGATATTACAGAATAGTCTAATTCACTTAGGATGTCTCCTGTAAAATGGAGACTTAATCTTGGCTTACAATTAACATTTCATTTGAAATGTTCGTTTTATTGATCTTAGAGTTTTAAACATATTTCTTCTAAGAAAGAAAAGTTTGGCTTGAAAATACAGTGGCTTTATTACTTGAAAAATCTTAAATTATATTAGTAGCTTTTAATCATTCAAAGCAATAAAGGGTGTGTCTTACTCCTTTTCAACAGGACAAGGCAGTATTAAAACAAAACCATTCCATCAGAGAAGCTTGATTATTTTCTCAGTGTTTTAAATTATGCATGTGATTGGTGACACAAATACATGTTTAAGTGGCTGCAAATTTAAAAAATCAATATTCCCAAAGAACTAAAATTATGCCCAATCATAAATAACAAAAATTTATTCACCTGCATATTTTGAACTACAACTTACCCCATGAAGGGGAATCTTTTATTAAAAAAAGAAATATCTATCAACTTGTGTTCATTACATTTCATACAAATATAGCTGAAATCAAACACAAGCACTTTCAAACAGGAAAAAGAAAAAAATAAGCTGTCCACTCTCCTTTCCCAGGTGATCTGGTGTGAGATGAGGTCTGCTGTGCTACACTGAGCCTACAGCGACCAGGACCCATTGTTCCCAAGGGATGCAGCCTATGCGGGAATGCAGTGGTGTACTCTGCAAGGGACGTGAAAAATAGCATATGTCACCACTGTACAGCACACAACAGACAATTATGATTCAACTGTCCAAATTATAATCAGTTTGACAAATGTCCACAAGTGTCTTCACTCTATTTTATATTTTCCCTAAGACAAGGCAATCACACAACCAGACAATTCCATCAGGGAAGCTTGTTAGCTGCTTAGTCTGTTAAACCCTGGTTGCCATAGCATCTAGAGTTGAAAAAGCTGCAGATTGGCATGAAAAAGCATGTCGACAATTGCCCTGTCACAGCATGCAAGCCAGGTCTGCTCAGAGGCAGCACACTACAAGTTTTCTTTCCCAGTTTGCACTACCCCATGCTGTTTAATAATATCCATTTACTGGTATTGGGATTGATCTAGCACAGTGTAAAACTCACATCCAGTGAGACTTCGCTTTTCACGTGGAGAGAAATTCTTTAACAAATGAGAGTATGGCAATTAATTTAGAAATGTAATACTGTCTATACTATAAGAAGTATATTTAAATTTAATAGAGAAACTGCCCCAAATTTTAATGCATAGTTCTTTAAAGAACTAAACGATTTTACTTGGCAATTTTTCAGTTGACTTTCTAGTCATTTCTGAAGGCTGGTTAGTCATACTTTGGAAATGACAGACAGGATTTAAAATTCAGTAGTATATTTTTAACATGTTTTAATCATGCATAGTCATTTCTTTTTATGTGCATGGTATAATTTAATTAAGGACATACATTTCTAAAATAACTATAATTTAATTAAAGATTAATATCATGAACACTGAAATTATAGTCTAGTGAGCAATGTGCATCAATTTTTTTTCCAGAGGGATCATATACCTAATGGTGATAAATTACTATGTATTAATAAGAAAATGTGGGTTTCTACCAAAGCATATTCAAGCCCCTGCCAACTCTCAGATTTGTGTGTGGATGTATTTTAAATAAAGTAAAGCATGTTTACAAACAAGCATTTTTAACCCACTAAGACTATAAACATGTGAAAAGATCTACTTATAAGGTGAAACTTGGAAAATAATTTTCTGCAGAAGTTTAAACTTACATTATTCAGTCTTTGTTTATGCCTTTTTCTCTTGGCCTGTTTTTCAATTTAGTTCTTTTTTCCTGATTTTTTTTTAATTTATTTTTTTATTTTTTTGGCAGGACCAGGGTTCAAACTCACAACCTTGCACTTGCCACGCAGGCGCTTATGCCACAGAGCTATCTCCCTGGCCCCTCCTGATGTTTTTAAGAAGCAAACCTGAAAATACATATGGAAGGACATAATAAAGTAATATGTATATTTTTCCACATTTTCTAAAATATTTGCTCTTTCCATTCATTACCAAGTTTTGCTGTCAAAGCATCACAAAAGCATTCCATTGGCTAAGAATGATCTCATTCTCTTGAGAATTACACCTGAAAAAAACTGATAGATAGTTTACCATAATAGAAGGTGGGTTGCTATTTACACTAAAATAGAAATCCAAAGTAATGATTACTTTTAATGTTTATAAGCTATTTGAACACATCAGCTGATTTCATTCACCAAAATAATATTGTCAAGAATTTTAAATACCAAAGTATAACACCTTAAAATTTATACACACACACACACACACACACACACACACACACACACACGCAAAAATAATGACACTGAGTGGATTTCTTCAAGTTATAAATCAAACCCCGTCATTTTCTAGGAATTCTTTTTAAAAAAACCTACAAAAATCGTAGGATAAAACTTAGCTCACATATGGTGTCCATGGATATGTTTTCTTATATCACATCTTCCAATTTGAAGAAAAAAAAAAAAAAAAGGAAAAAGCCGTTTACTTGTTAAAGGTCTTTTTATATAAGCTTTGATGACTCAAAAACACCTTCATTTTAACATATGGAGTTTGGCAATGAACTTAACCATGTTACCATTTGTGAGACTGATATTTTGGAGAAGAGAGAATCAAAAACAACAGAGATTGAAGCCTAAATGTGCCCTTGTGTATGGAATATAATATTTTGAACATTTTTAATATAAGGATTTACTAGTGAAATGTATCTGCCAGAATATCATAACCTGCAAGACCTGGTTATCTCAAGTGAATAACGGTAATTAGTGCCACAAACTTTAGCCCCCTGTTGCAAGTTTAAAAACAAAGCAAAACAGAAACATTTGATAGAGTTAGATAAAATATTTTAAACGTACCCATTGAGTAAAAGATTTAAAAGGGAACAAGATAAAATTTCTTCCAATAAGATTGTATACACAGTTTTTGTTCTTTGTAGTATCTTTAATTCACACTCGATAGAGTATATAGCAGTTTATCAAGTTGGCCTGAAGCAAGAACTATCTCTTAACCAATATTAAGGCTTGTGATTTTTCTACAGCTCTCTGAGTTTGCAAAGGATGAGAACGGGGTGGCACAGAAACAAACTTGTGCAATAGCCCAGAGCACTTGGTTTTGGCCAGGATAACTAAGATCCTCCCCATTTTCCAAATGCTGACATTCTCAGTGGTGTGAATACAAATGTTTTTCACAACTATGCTGTGTTAATATTCTGAATTCCTAATATCTTTCTTTGAAAAATGTTTACGAACCCCATTTTATACCTAATTTTTCATGTTTATTCTTCTACTTTAAAATTGATAAATATGATTCTTTTTTGAGTTCCTTAGAATATTTTTGTTGAATAGCATGATTACTTTTGCTATAACTTATATAAATCACAAGCAGAGGTCGATCAATCAAGGATTCATTAAAAGAATAAAAAAATAACTTGTGGTAGTCAAGAGGGAATTCCTTTTATAATACTCGGGCCTAAATGTCACAGTAAATATATAAAACTATTTTACTTCTTAAAATAAATACATCTCCAAAATTCCTCAATCGAAATACTACCTTACACAAAATATGGGTTTCATACAAACATGCGCATTCTTATGTAAGGTAGCTCTTGTTTTTCTGGATGATTTTGCTTATTCTGAAATTTCTTTCACCTGACTGAAAGCACATTAGCTGCTAGATAGGCATCACACTGATGTCTCCATGCGGTAGCACACAGCCGTGAATTTGCTACGATCTGTTTAATCAGCAGTGTATTGATTTTCCGCAGCTTTCCTTCATTTTAGCCCCATAGCAGGCTTCTGTAATTTCCTTTGGACAAAGTGTAACCAAACTGTGCTAAGTGATGTTGATTTGCAGGCAAAAGTAAAGGGGTAAATATAAATTAACAAGCTATAAACATTTTACAAGTGGGGAGTCAATAAAAACAGTGTCTGCAGTTTCTTTTAAAAAAATGATTTGAAGCAGATTGTTAACAAAGGTGTCCAAAGAAACTGACATGAGTCTGAGAATAATTTTTGCGCTTTGTGATTAAGAATTGATCAGTCTAAAAGCTTCGGATGCAACTGAATCACCCATAAGCTGCTGGCCTGAAAGGGCTCAGCAGGGGCTGGTATTTGTTTGTTAAACTCCCATGATTCCAAGTAGATAATTGGTCTGTGAAGTTCATGGCAGAATCTGAATTTGCTTTCTTGCTTCCCAGCTGGCTGAGCACTGGTTTATAGACTTCTGTGTACAAATTTAGCCAGCAGCAAACCTCACATCTTTAATATAAAAGGTGTTTTGTTGTGTTTTTCAGGTGCTGAGTGGAAAACCCACACTCCAGAAGCTCATTAAAAGGGCCAAGTTACAGTACAGGTTTATTTCTGTCACAGCGTTTCTGAAAACAGTGACAAGGATTAATATGTTTCTTTAGTACTGGAAAAAGCCTGACACAATCCCTTGTGAATTTGATCGTCTGTCTCGCTGCTTGTATAAGATTCAATCTCCTATTATATCCTAAAGTTACAGCTGTAAACAAATGCTGGTAAAAATTCATAAACAATTGCAGGAGCCTAGGGCAAAACTAATTGTTTTATTCAACGGTAGCTTATTTATTATTTATTTTGTATCTCTCTTCAATAATCTTTGTCTATTCTTCCTCCTCATAAGAAAGATTAACTTGATTCTTTGTCTCAATACACAAAGCACATATAGAGAGGGGGGAAATTTACACCGAGGAACTTTCAAAAAGTTATTATTGATATGGTGGTAATGTGTCCACTCAATATTTTATGAAATTATTTTCATTTTTTTCCTTCACTAAGGTGCAAATTCAAAATTAAAAATCAATATTTGGGCAATATTATAACCTTAGTGTTCTGTCTGGTACGTGACATTAATGTCTATTTACTAGTTCTGCTCTCTGTCTGGGACATGACTTGGCCATGTGGTATGTGCAAATCCCGGCGAAATATAAAGTATATCAAAGAATGACTGCATTTTCCACCAAATTAGGCAGGCAAGTAGCTATTTTCTATCTCTAAAGAATAAAGGTCATGCCAAAATGCTAATACAGCTATCATAAAACATATTCTATAAAATTGAGGATTCTTTTCCCCCTCCCTTTCCTTTTCCTCCTCCTCTTCTCTTCCTTGTTCTCATCCTCTTCTTCTCCTTCTTCCATCTTCCTTTCGTTTTGAAAAAAAATTATTTCTTATCTACTAGGTTTTGTTATCATAGGAAATTATGCTGCTTTCAAATTTTAGATACAAAAAATATATTCAAAATAGTTCCAAATTTTATGCAAATACAAAAGACGACACCACAGAAAGATCATGACTAATCCAGTTTTACAGCCATTATAAATATTAATGGAAATTATTACAGGATGAGGCTGACGAAGTATATTCATGCTATGATGGAAATTAAACATTAAGCTTCCCTTGCTCTTAACAGAAGTTGTGTGCCCTAATTCCCTATGCACTGCAGATATGTTAACCCATAACAACTGATTGTAAATACAGCACAAAACTAGCTAGAGCCTTATTTGCACCTGCCAATTTGCTGCCCTCAAGCATTAAAAACAAAATAAAAATGGCAGCGAAGGAATTGCCAAGCAAAATACACCCTAGGTCTCTGGCGTACTCCTTTCTATTTCCACAAACAGAACCTTTGCTGCATGTTTTCCCTCAACAGATTCCCTTATTACAAATAAATTTAGAGGAAAAGACATTTGCATGACAAGACAATAGCAAAATAATTACTAAAATGAGCATCTCCTGCAAACACATTCCCCTAAAGTAGTCTAAGTAACAGGAGTGCTTCACGCACTCCTCACTGAGGAGGAACGTTTGTGCCATGCGATGCCTCTGGTGCGACTGGGGCTGCTTTTCTTTAATGAATAGTTGGAAAAATCTATTTTCAGTTTTGCTCAGTGGGTCAATAGAAACCCGTACTGTTCACTTACCAGAATATGTCATGGCTATTTAGTGGATACAGTTGCATTGACTGGTGTTTTTCTCTCCTATTTCACTTAAATATTTCCATTTCTGTTTTCTTTTTTGAAAAGCTTAAGATATTGGTCAACATTTTAGTGAGGATTTTTCTATTACCATTATTCAGTAAAAGTAACTTCTGCAAAATGCTAGACAGTGATTTGCCCTTCAAGTGTGAGTAGTAGGTAGGGATATAGCTCAGTGGCACAGAGCTCATCTTGCAAGTACAAGGCTGTGAGTTCGATTCCTGGTATGAAAAAAGAGTGCGAATACAAAGAATGTGCATTTTTATTGCTTGTTATCTGACTTATAATAACTAAGGTATATAATAATGGCTTTTGGGCTTACTAATAGAGATGATTTATCTATAATTGGATTCTTTTTATAATTACCTCAAAACATGTTATTTAATATCAAACTCTAGACATAAATCTAATGCAATATGTACCAGAACCCATACATCTTGATTAAATTTAAGACCTAAGAACAAATACTATATTTATCAAGAAAACAAAACTGAGGATTATTCATTGTAATTAAAAGTACTTAATTAGGATGAACAAGTTATGAATACTAAGTCACAAGTTGCTGATGATCACTCATGCGTCCGTCTATGCTTTACTGACAAAACTGTAGGATGTTGAGCATAGGATTGATACTGGGTATAACTTTTAATTAACATTACACATATTGGGTATTGATGACCACTCACTAAAATGAATTAACTGAGGCATTCAAACTATAAATTTCTGACATATGTTATCTAATCATACCGTACCACTTTTTAATCCTAATAACAAAAGTGTTGATGAGCTTTTCAGGTGAATAGCATGCTACAATAACAAGTCATTGAAGATTATATCTGCTCAGAGTTCTAATGAGAAATAAAACATACAAGAATAAAAAACTTATCCAAAACAATAAGTAATGCCTAAGATTCTGTCTTTGGATGTTGCATTACTTTAAAAATAAAAGCAGGTTAGATATTTTAGAGAGAAAAAGGTAAAGCTCCAGGCGTTGCTTCTTTAGCTGACTTTATTAAGTGTAAAATCCTGAAAGTATTAATGAACTTATTTGTAATTATAAGAAGAATATCTTGTAGTCATCATTACTATTACTTTATGGGAACTTTGGTCAGACCACATCATTAATTAGAAATTGCATTTAAAAATATAATGCTTTTCTGGGGATAGTAGTGCTCCCCTGTCATATATATATATATACTATATTTATATATACATATATTCATTTTTTCATGAATAATGCCTTCATTTCATTTTATTTGAATTTGTAAACAGTATGTTCTAATATTTACCAGGAAACTCTAAAGCATAAAGAATGAAAATATGTAATATAACCATTGTTAAATTTAAACAATAAAAAATTGAAACTTGAAAAAAAAATAAAATAAAGCGTAAAGAAGAGTAGGTCAAACAATTTCTTAAAACAAACATCAAAGCTGTCTCATTATAGCTCTAGTCAGTTAAAAAGAATCAAATATTTCAAATTGCTAAGATCATTTTAATGGACAAAAGTGCAAAACTTTTCATAAAATAGAAAACAAAATGTATCAATTTCTTCTCTCAGGTACTAAATTCTAGAGCAGTAGGCAATGAAATTAATTATGTAGGTGCATGATACAAATCTGAGACACATTTCAGAGATGAGAAAAAGTACTAACAGTGTCAACCAGACAGTTAAAAAGTGCTGTTTATTTAGGATGATTAATGACTAACATGTTGATTGTCTTCTCTTAGCAGGTAAGTGGTGGTCTCAAGTTTATTTTGGTATTAAAGCATTGTTCTGGGAAATGAATTCAAGTCCTTAATTCTTACATAGTTAACCTTTAGGTTTTTCTGAAGTGGAAATGATACTTTCTTTGTTCTCTCATTTTCCTTTACTCTGCATTGTACTACACTTTTTCACTCATAGAATTCAAACCAGTGTATAAGATTAATACTGTAAAGTACTGAACTCAGGAGCTGCCCTTAGCTCAAGTGACTTCAGGAAGTTAAAGCAACTTAATGATCAATTGTCTGGGAAGAGAAGGTCTATAGGTCACAGTGTTTTGTGCACACACTGAATAAAATGAAGCGCTTGTGTTTTGAAGTTTGTTCTCATTTTTCCACTGTTTTTCTGAAATTTCTTTATTCTTGCATATCAAATACATGACTCTTTGTTTGTATTTTAGGAAGGGGTCTACAGGGTGTTCAAGGTCTCACTGCTAGATCAGGCTTTTAGCGATCCTCCCATTTACAGCCTCCCAAACACTGGGATTACAGGCACCACAAACACAGTACTTTATTCAATTTTAAAATTTTAATTTCATTAGCACATGCTCCCAGTACAGCAAGAATAAACTCAATGTAGGTAATTGTTATGCGTACATGATACATTCTCTTTCTTTATCCCCTTCCCGTCTGCTTTCCCACATCTCCCATCTCTTAGTCCCATTCTCTTCTGCCGAAGATCTATCTCCCTATTGCCTATTGTTTAGTATACATACACAAAGAATATAATTCTGATTAAATAGGTATCACCCATGCAGGTGATATATTGTGGGGGATTTAATAATTGTAATAAGAGGACAATAATATTTACATAAACTATACATCTATTTTATGTCATTATAAGCCATGATATAATGTATCTATTTGTCTTTATCCACAAATCATGAATTGTCATTTTTGTTGTGCCATTTTGGTGAACAAAAATATGGTTAACTAATTAACCCTTCTTACAGGAAGCTATTCCTCTGGGAAATAATATCAAGGAGAAGATTGGTCCTAGTGATTCCCTAAGCTAAATTAAATCAGCAATACTTACTGGGCTGCTACTTTTATAATAGAACACTTGCTTAGATATTACATAGGAGTGGTTCCTGCTCAAGTAACATCTTAGTATAGTATTGTAGAACCAGGACACTCACCAATAAGACTTAGATGAACACCTTTAATAACCTGAGTTTCTTAGACATACTTTGTTAAAAACAAACTTTGAAGAATAATCCAAATCTGGTGAGACTAATCAAAGAAAAAATTCTCAGACGTACCTAATTTCATGACATTTTTAAGCAACCCTTTAATGCAAAGGACTACATAAGCTCACCAGAAAGAAATCAAATGGCACTCAAACACTGAAACCCTTCTACATGTAAGGTACTAGGCTCAGAGGTTGGTTGACGTCTAAAAGACTAAAACATGTCAGATACTTCTCTGATTTCTCCACCAGGTGATGGCAATGCACATACAAGCTACAACAGTATGTGCCAAGGCTTATGCCAGACACACACATAGCATTTTCAAAAACCTATGAATTTTATTTGACCACAATAAAGTTTCCACATAGAAGAAGTAAACAGATTTATGAGACGAGTTGATATTCCATCTGCAGAGTACACACACTAGAGAGAACGTCTCAGCCTAGGACCTACCTATGAATCAGAAACTGAAAACATCAGCAATGTCCTGGCTCTTTCTTTCTACTCTCTGAGGCCTACTGTGAAGCTCTAGAACTTGTACTCACAATGTGTCTTCCAACCAAGAGATAGCACCGGAATTATATTCTATTCCAACCCACAGGAAAGGAAAAGAACAGATGTAACTATGACATAGAAATGGTGGTCTATACCTATCATCTAAAAAACCAATGAAGAGACATTGTAAAGATAATTGGGCTATATTAACTAATGTAGTAAAATAAGCTTGGACAAACTGAACAGATCTGATATCAATCCTGCATTACTGAATTAAACAACTGAGAGAATCTTAATTTCATGTAATTGTGTGCAGACTCTGCAAATGGTAAAACTAAGATAATTGGAAGAAATAATTTTTAGTGTTTGTAAATGAAAACAGTAACACAATCGAAATATGAGTGTATGTGCTTATGGGGAAGGGAAGAAAATAAAAGACAGACAGAGATGGAGATACCCAGTGAGACCTAGTGATTATCTAGATGTGCATTTAATTAATAATTATCCAATTGTTTCAATCACAAACAGTACTACAAGTGAAATAATGTAAAAATCAAAAGCCTTCAAATTAAACGAGCAAACATGTCTAAGAGGGAAAAGACATTATGCATCATAGTGTATTTGCTTTGTGCTTGTGATGTTATGTTATGGAGAATAGAACAGGTGCTACCCTTCTGAGACTATAGAGATGGATAAGGAAGTGGAGACATATTGCAATGGGCTTCAAAGTCTCTTTCATATACACATACATGTGTGGGCTCGCACATAAAAAATACCCCACACACACATGCACACATTGACTTATTAAGGTTACTTACGTGGAACTCCATCCAAGCCCAAAATACCACATTATCTTTCCTTTCTTCACTGCTTACATTGAATCAGCAGCGCTTCCTGTGTTTCTTGAATTTGATCATTTTTTATGATCCCCAGACACAAACTTCTACATTCTCTCACTGAGACTACTGTAAGAGTACCTCGCTAGCCTTTGCCCTAACTTGGCCTGCTGAATGTGTTACCTCGCAAAAGGAGTGCCCCCCTCATGACCAGAGTGACCATTTAGAGAATATGTCTAATTTGGCCACTCAAGTGCTAAAACATCTCAACAGCGTTCTCCTGCATTAAGAACTAAAGCCTTAAGATTGATGCCATGGCTTACATCACCATGTGTGCCCTGTTCTTTCCACTCTCTTTCGCTCTTTTCTCCACACTGGCACTCTGTGTCTCTTTGTAGGACCTTGAGATGACCACTACTGCAATGCTTTTGCCTTTAATGTTTGCCCTTCCAGCCACATTCTCTGCCGAGGTGGCTCCGGCCCTGTATCTGGCCCTTATATCACAGATCGTCAGACACTAATTAATCTCAAATGATTTCCTTTACCCCATCACCATTTCTTTGCTTACTTTCTACATGTGAGTTTTATTATATAAATATGAGTCTTAGTGTGTATTGTGTTCATCTAGAAGAATCATGATCCATGTCACAGACATCGCCCCAGTCATTTACATTGTTTCCCTGAACACAGAGCAGATCTTCCCTTGTTAAAAAAAAAAAAAAAAAAAAAAAAAACCTTGGGCCCGGTAAGACAGCTCAGTGGTCTAAAGCCCCTGCAGGGGGCTGCAGCGACCGCGGTTCGGTCCCTGGCACCACATGCTGTGCCAGCCCTGCCCTCAGGGCAGGCTGAGCCGGCCATAAAAATAAATAAACGAAACAAACAGAAGTTCTAAAACAAGAAAAAAAAATTTTTTTAATTAAATTAAATTTTAAAAAATCAATATAGATTTATGAAGTAAATAAAGATTAAAAGGGCTTCTGGCCGGGCGTGGTGGCTCACGCCTGTAATCCCAGCACTCGGGAGGCTGAGCCAGGAGGATTGGTGCAAGTTCGAGACCAGCCTGGGCTACAAAAGTGAGCTCAAGGCTAGCCTGAGCTGCATAGCGAGACCCTGTCTCAAAAAAGACAAAAAAATAAATAAATAAATAAAAATAAAAAAAAATAAAATAAAAGGGCTTCTGTACATTGCCTATAGCAGAATTTTTGAAAAGAGATAGCACTTCAGTCTAGCCAATAGGCCCCTACAAGAACTGTCAATATTCTCTTATAGTAGCAAAAGGGAAGCTGTAGCAGGAAAGTGAAAATAAGTTGTGCCGGGACATTTTTGCATCATACACAGAAGGTAGAAAAACAGAGATGCTCACGTTTGGAATTGAACTAGAAAGAAATGGCAGGATTGCAGACTGTAGAATCCATGAAGTGACTACACAAATCAATTTACTCCATACAGCCCCAATTCCCAGGCACTTTCTCACCCTAATTGTTAAACATGCTCCTTTTACTCAAAATAGTGTCCGTTGAATAAAAAAGTGAAATAGCCCATCGCTCTAAGATGCTAAGGAGCTATCATGAAGTTTCTTCAAGCCAATGAAAATGAATGGAGATTTCCTGGTACTCTGGAATCACATGAACTTACTCTTCTGCAATGCAGAGAAAATATAGAATGTTTTCCAAAGACCTGGGTCTCAAAAGGATCAACGTGGACTTTTCCACCAGCTGCTTCAGTGACTTTGCAATAAGCAATCATCCAGGGAACTGAGCCTGAGCTCCTGTGAAAGTATTTGGCATAAAGGAATTAACACTGCTGCTTCTGATGCAAGAACAGTATGTTCTTCACTGAATCATCTAGTCAAACCAAAGATGGAAGGAGTCCCAGAACGCCAGCTGGGCTAGGATCTTGCTTTAGGAAGCTAGATACAAAAACTTGATCTGGTTTCTAAAGGCTTTTCTTTCACATGCAGGTAAAATTGGTCACATAAATAGTGCATTATAGGAACAAACCAAGCAATGGTATGGAAATATTTTTATTGAATTTCTTGAAGTGATTCTATTATTTTTCACTCATTTTCATATATTTTCCAGTTCTGGGTTTGCATAGAATTTCTTTTAATATTTGACTAGTTGTCTTTGATAATACCATAAATTTTTATTAGTAGAACTAGTGTAACAATTAACATGAACAGGTGCTTCCTTGGAATTCTACATAATCCTTGCAAATACTCAAGAGGTAGAATCTATCCCTATTTCTGCATTATAAATGAAAAACACAAACCTCAGTGAGCTCAATCATCTTAACATTGCCTAGGTAGTATCTCAACTAGAATATATGTTTAGGCCAGCAAGATGCAATGCCTATTTTAAATTACTGTGTTCCATTATTTGAATACTTCCATCATGTAGTACATAGTTCCTTGGCTGAACAAGATGTCCTAAATAGCTGAAACAATGAAAGACATAACAGGGGCAGTAATGCACACCCAGCTACTTAGGAGGCTGAAGAAGGACGGCCACAAGTTAGAAGCCAGATTGCACAAGTCAGCAAGACTTTCTTCCAAATGAAACATTGAAAGAACTGGGAGAGTGCAAGGTGCTATCCCGAGCACTGCCAAAATAAATAAGCCAATAAATAATTTTTTAAAGCGCCAAACCCAACGTATTATTAACTTCTCCTACTAATTGGAATGAAAATCCTTCAGAAATTTAGGACATATCTCATAGTGACTAACATTGTCATTTTAAAATATTTGTTTAGATTGCTGTAGCATATCTTCACAAGTAGTAATATGTTCTCAAATGTCTTATGTAACACTCACAGGACAAGACATTGGTCACCATGGGTAAATACATATTGCTATACATACATACATACATAGCCGCGTGCCAGGCTATATCCTAAGTTCCTCATATACTCTAATCCAAACTAATCTAGCCTTCTTAAATTATCCCATTCCAAATGACAAAACTGAAGAGGAAATACTGAATAACCAAAGGCCACACAGATTGTGAAAATCAAATGCTGAATTCATTTCCAGATCCATCTCTGGGATTTTATATCTGTTCTATATAAATTGATAAGTCACTTTCTTCCACTGCCAGAAATTAGTATTTTTCTAAGACAAATTGTTTGGAAAAGTCATCGGATTACTTTTGATCTAGACTAAAGCACATGGGTTGCAGGAAGGTGATTTAGGTGTGTGCCACAGAATATAAATCATTCCTTTACCGGCCACATAAAAACATGTGATGGCATGGACAAGGCTGTTTTCTCTCTGACTCTACCTACATATAAGTTTTGGGAGAAAAAGAAAAATTTATGGTCTCTACATTTTAGTATTTTCTCTGCTTGACTAAAGAGACCAATGTTTTCAAAATCTTAGTGATATTTTCTTTTTCATCTTTCTAGTAGAACCAAACTAGCTATATGAAGAAAAAAAGGCAAGATGAACAGTGTATGGGTCAGGGTTCTGTAGAGGAACAAGATTGAAATATAATGCAAGGAGATTTATTACACAGGCGTACAGGATCAAAGGGGGAAATGAGCACAATGGCCATGTTTCTCTTCCTTGATATCTCTCTGCCGTGCCACTTCCCATTACAGGCAGCCAACTATGAACTGAAAACTTTACAAAATGTCAGTCAAGCGAACTTTTCCTCCTTTAAATTTGGGTATTTTGATTCAGCAATGAGAAAAACAATGAAGACAATTGTAAGCCTATTGCATAGGGCCACTCACATTTGGGGTGAGTCTTCCCCAAATAGTTTTCTGACTGCATCACAGTGAATTTGGAGACACCCTACAGATACATCCAAAGCGTGTTTTTCAAGTCCACTAGATATTTCTTAATTCACTTGAATTGAAATATAATAAATTAAGGTTATAAATAAAAGAAAGATTAAGAATATGAACCATAATAACTGAAATAGTTTCAGTGGAAGGCAATAGGCCAGTCACAACCTTGGAAGGGGACAACTGAACTTAGAACCTGTATATTAATAAAGTGAAACACAAAAGAAATGGATAGATTCCTAGACACACATGGATTACCAAAAGATGAATTAAGAAGATACAAAGACTCTAAATCGTCTAATATCAGTCAAGGAAATTGAAGATGCAATAAAAATCTGTGAACAAAGAAAGGCCAGGTCCTGAAGGATTCGTTATTGAATTCTCTGAGAAATTTAGGAAAGATAGAATGCTGCTACTTTTCACCTCTTCAATGAAGTTGAAAGGGAAGCAATATTCTCAAACTCATCACTGTATGGAAGCATTACCCTGATGACAAAACCAGAAACGAGTACTGCAGGCCAGTCTCTCCAACTGAACATAGACACAGAAAGCCTCAATAAGATACGGGCAGTCATAATGCAGTGAATTACTAATAACATTATATACCCTGAAAATGTAGGAGTCATCTCAGTGGTGCAGAGATGGTATAATATATGCAAATCAATAAGTGTAATACATAGTAACAGAGTTTAAAAAAAAACTATGGTCTTCTCAATAGAAGCAGAAAAGGCATTTAACAAAGTCCAGTACTAGGCTGGGGAGAAAGCTCATTGGAATAAGTGGCAAGCCTGGCAAGCATAAGGTACTGAGTTTGATTCCCAGTACTACAAAAACAAAAATCAAAGTCTAATATCCGCGCATGGTCAAAATTCTAAAAAAAAAAATGGAATAGATGATCTTTGTCTCAATCTGTTAAAAGCCATCTATGAAAAGTCAATAGCCAACATTATAAGTGGTCAAACACTGAATGCTTACCCCAAAAAATCAGGAATGAGACAAAGATATCCAGCATCACCACTTGAAAGTATACAAAGCTACCATGATTATAGACCAGTGGACTTAAGTGCTTGTTTAGGCAAGCTCAGGGATCAAGGTTGGATCCCAGGCATCATATGTGTACCAGCCGCAACCCCAGGTGCACTGAGTAGGTCACGGAGATGGCATAGTAGCGTATACGTACAATCCCAGCACTGAGGAGGCTGAAAACAGGAGGATCTCTATGAGCCCAAGCTGAGTAGTGAAACCCTGTACCAGGTACATAAACTTAAGAAAGAAAAGATAACAGAAAGACGTCAGGACCAGTTAGATAGATTCTACAAGATGGAGAAAGAACTCCAAACACACTCAAAAATCTTTGACAATGTATCAGACACCTTCATAGGATGAAGAACGGTGCTTTAATAAATGGTGCCAGCAAACTACGTTTCCACATGCTGAAGATTAGAGCTATAGCCTAAAATTTTACCATATGCTGAGCTAAAATTGAGATGGAACAATTTTTTATGCCCTGTGTCCTCACTGACCTTGAATGGCTAGACCCCAAATATTGGCTATTCTTATATCCCTTCTTTTTCTCTATTTGGTCTGCTACCTTAAGCTGTTAATCATTCAGAAGAGAAACTTAATATTGTTCCCTATAACAAAGGCACATGAGCCTAACATCACTGTCTTTCTAAATATCAAATGCCTTAGGCATAACACGAAATAGGTATTTTCCATCAATTGTTGATTTTTTAAATTTTATTGAATAGGAGTGGCGATAGGGGACATCCTTGTCTTGTACCAGATTGGAGAGTAAAAGACTTCAGTTTTTCCCCATTTAGAATTATGCTAGCTGTTGGATTGTTATAGATGGCTTTTATCAGGTTGAGGTAGAGGCCCTCTATTCCAATTTTCTGTAAAGACTTTGAACATGAATGAGTGTTGCACTTTGTCAAAGGCCTTTCGGCATCAATTGAGACGATCATATGATTTTTGGTCTTGGTTCTGTTGATATAGTGTATTGCATTTATAGATTTGCGTATATTGAACTATCCTTGCATCCCTGGGATGAATCCTACCTGGTCGTGATGTATAATCTTCTTGATGATTTGTTGTATTCTAATGGCTAGGATGTTATTGAGAATTTTTGCGTCAATGTTCGTGAGAGAGATTGGTCTGTAGTTTTCTTTTTTAGTAACATCTCTTTCTGGTTTTGGTATCAGTGTGATAATTGCCTCTAGGAATGATTTTGGAAGGATTGCTTCTTTTTCAATCTCACTGAAGAGTTTGAGGAGTAACGGGGTTATGTTTTCTCTAAATTTCTTGTAGAATTCAAAGGTGAATCCATCAGGTCCCAGACTTTTCTTTGTCGGTAGCCTTTTTATTACATTTTGTATTTCATTGGCTGTTATTGGGTTGTTGAGAATTTTAATATCTTCTTGATTCAGTTTCGGTAATTTGTACTTTTCTAGGAATCTGTCCATTTCATCTGTGGCTTCAATTCTGTGAGAGTAGAGATTCTCAAAGTAACTATTTATGATTCTCTGTATCTCTGCTGGGTCTGTAGTAAAATCCCTATATATATGTTTTCTGTCTAGGTGACTCTCCTTAAGTACACTACATATCTTCAATCCCTTTCCTCTGTAGCCCGATAATCTCCTTGAACAGAAGATCTGGGAAATCACTGAGACATAGGATGTTACAGCACAGGTTCTCTTATGTCCTGAGTCATTGACCTTGAAGGACTAGGGCCAAAATATTGGCTATCCTTGTAGGCCTTCTTTTTCTCTAATTTTTGGTCTGTAAACTTAATATTCTTAACTCCTCAGAAGAAAATCTTACTGATACTAAGACACTATAACATAGGTACTTGAGCTTAACACCACTGTTTTTCTGAGTATCAAACATCTTAGACTTAACTTGGACTTGGTATTATCTATCAATCATTGATATTCTAATAAATCTCTATAGAATGTGGTAAAAGCTGTTACACATTTTTACACAGGTCTTGCTTTAGCTTTCCCTTAACCACTCAGCAGAAAAGTTTAATCATGAGGCATAAAACATAAAGCTAGATTAGTATGTTGAGCTGTAAAAGTCTTAAATCAATAGCTTCCATGATTGTCAATTTTGCCAATAAACCCACTGTGATTATGGAATATTGTATTATGTATACAGCTACTTTGCCTTAGTGCAATGAGAAGAAATTTTTTGTACCAATAACGATTAGAAAAATTATCAGGTCTACGCTCTGTGCTCTGTATAACTACTAGGAGGACAACAATATGCATTGTATCAAATACTGGAAATACACTATTAGCGTGCTTTCAAACTGTCACATTGTTATTTTTTATTAAATGCAACAAAAAATCTAAAAAACAATGCAAATTCAGAGGCAGCGAATTTTTAAAAAATTAAATAAAAATAAATTTTAAATCCCTATAGAATGTGGAAAAAAAATTGCACATTGTTACACAGACATTTAGAAACTTATTCATTTACAAAATTATAGTGGCACGCTTCCATGCCTTTCTTCCTTGACTCATATTCTCTTTTATTATCTTCTTTCTTTCTTTTTAAATAAACATTTACTTGAGAGAGAGTATAGCAATAATTGATATGACATTAGAAGTAATGCCTAATTAGAAGACCTGAATGATAGATATTCCAAGCATGGTTTTAGTATTACACATTGCTATCCTTAGAATATTTGCTTAGTTCAGAGACATCAGTGTGTATAGTTAGTCAAAGAACAAATTCTACAAATTATCTGCTAGTTTCAGAAAATTGTTGGAGATTTTTAGGACCATTGACTGAACAATCTTTTGTATATAAATGAATGATTTTTCACCTAATAGCCTGTAACTCAGTCGAGTCCCAAGTTCCCTGTTCAAGGAGATTATGGGGCCACAGAAGAAAATGATCAATGACATACAGTGTGCCTAAGGAGAGTACCTAGATTAATCCAGATGGCTGACACTGATAAAAGTTCTACAAACCACAGTACATGAGTAAGTCCTGAGGGCATCTGACTGACCTTGTCAAATACAAAAGTTACATTTTTTGTAACATATATCTTGCTTTGTTTTAGTCTTAACCATCCAGCAGAAAAGTTTAACCATGAGGTATAAAAAGGAAAACTATATTAATATGCTAAGTTGTAAAAGGATCAAGTCAACAGCTTCTGATAATGCCAGATGAACTGACAATCCACTACTGTTATGGACTGTTGCACTATATATACAGTTTCTTTCTCTTTGTGTGATAAAAAGAAAGATCTGTACTAATGATCTTTAGAGAAGAAATCACGTCTGCATCTTGTACTCTGAACAACTATGATAAAGACAACAATATGCAATGTATTACTTATTGTAAAAAGTTAAAAAAAAGTAATAATGAAATAGAACAGAGAACTAAATATTAAAAGATAAATTCTAAATATGCCAGAAGAGAAAAAAATATAGAACTCTGGAAGACAGAAATGTGGGCAACGATTTCATGCACAAAACCCCAATTCACAAAAAATATCAGAATTCACTGCTACGATTTTGTCTATATAAACAATTGTGGGCAGCAAAAATAATTATGAATAGAGTGAAATGTACCCCACAGAGTCAGATAAAATTTTAGCCAGTTGTACTTCAGACAAACTACTAATATCTAGAATGCTAATATATAAATAACTGAAAAAATCATACCCCCCACATGAAAAAATCCATCCAAAAGTACCTATTTGACATGAATGCACATTTCTCGAAGAAATAAATACAAATAAAAATCATATATATGTATATATATATATATGATTTTATATATATATATATATATATATATATATATATATATACACAAAGTTCAACATGATTGGAAATGCAAATTAAAACAATCCTGAGATTCCATCTTACTCCAAAGAATGGATGTTGTCAGGAAATCAACCAACAGCAAATGCTGGAGGGGCTGTGGAGAAAAAGGAGCCCTTCTCCACTGTTGGTGTGAGTGTAGACTGCTGCAACCACTGTTGAAATCAATGTGGAAATTCCTGAAAATCTAGGACTAGGAGTAGCATTTGTCTAAGGCCTTCCCCTTCTTAGTATATTTCCATAAGAAGTAAAACATCGTACCATATAGGTGCAATATATATATTTCATGCTTATATATATAGCTTATATATATATATATATATATATATATATATATATGCTTACATGTAATCAATATAATTATGCTCATATATGCTAAGAAAATGTAGTCTTTCTTTAAATTCTATTTTTGGAGCTGATTGGCTTTTCCTATGTGGTTCATTCTTAGCTGGGTGTTCAATGTCTTTAAAAACCTTATAGTTTATTCAAATATGTGTTTTATCTACTCTCATAATTTAGTTTCTTTAACTATAGTTTCTTTATCCATTAACAGTTGATAGGGATTGGGGTGTTTCCAAGATGTAGCTATTGTAAGCTACATTGCGCTCTCTCTCTCTCTCTCTCTCTCTCTCTCTATATATATATATATATATATATATATGTATATATATATACATATATATAGAGAGAGATATAGATATAGATATAGATATAGATATATGATATATAGTGTGTATTACTTACTGTAAAAAAAACAAATCCAGAACTGAGGAGGCTGAAAACAGGAGGTTCGCTGGAAGCCCAAACTACATAGTGAAACATTGTTTTACTACGCAGTGATTAACCTGGATTTCCACATCAGCCTCCTAAAGTGAATCACCTGGATTCATTTTTCCTAATAATTCTAGGCTCCAAGATAAGGAGGAAATTCTATCTCTAGCTTTTCAGGAAAGAAAAATGAGCATTTTCCTGGTATGACCAAACAGAAAACTTTACATTATAATTAAAGAAACTAATTAAATTATGAGAGTAGATAAAACACATATTTGAATACACTATAAGTTTTTTAAAGACATTCAACACCCAACTGCATCTTCACTCTATTGATAATTATTTTTGCTGTCCACTATTGTTTACATAGGTAAAATCCTAGTAGTGAACTCTTTATAGTATTTTTTGTGAATTGGGGTTTTGTTTGTGAAATCTTTGCCTACACTTGTGTCTTCCAGAGTTCTACATTTTCTTTCTCTTCTGGCGTATTTAGAATTTCTGTTTTTAATCGCTTCTCGGCCTTTTGGCTAAGATCAAGTGTAGAATTTCTGTTTTAATATTTAGCTTTCTGTTCTATTTCACTTTTTTATTATTTATTATTTTTACAATAAATAATACATTGCATATTGTTGTCTTCATCATAGTTGTTCAGAGTACATTGTAGAGATTTCAGTCCAGAGTGCACTGTGGAGACTTCAGTCCATAATCAGCTGACACCAAGGCAGAGTGGCACACTGCAGATCAGCTCCAGAAATAGAATTTCAAAGAAGACTACATTTTCTTAGCACATATGAGTATAATTATATTAATAATGTATATAAACATATGTATACATATATATGTGTGTGTGTGTGTTTAGAGCAACATAGCTTACAATAGCTAAATCTTGAAAATGCCCCAATGCCTATCAACTGTTGATGGATAAAGAAGATATGCTTTTTTATGCAATGGAGTACTAGTCTCCCATAAAGAAAGATAACATTTGAGACACATCTAAGTTAATGATGCACCTTGGGACCGTACTCTTTTTTTTTTTTTTTTTTTTTTTGTCTTTTTTGAGACAGGGTCTCACTATGCAGTTTAGGCTGGCTCTGAACTCACTTTTGTAGCCCAGGCTGGTCTCGAACTCGCACTGATCCTCCTGCCTCAGCCTCCCGAGTGCTGGGATTACAGGCATGCTCCACCACACCCGGCTGGGACCGTACTCTTAAGTGAAGTAAATAGGACACACTTATTTAAATGTCACATTGTTTCTCTGACGTGAGAAACCCAAAGGATAAATAAGGACCAAACTATATAATGAATATTGTGAAATAGGAAGAAAATGTTCAAATGAGAAGAAGATCTAGGGTGGGGAGAATGGGAAAAGGAAGGAAAGGAAAATAGACTGGATAGAGCAAACAGAAATGAACCTTTTATACATATGGGCAGGCTAAAGCACTGAAGGAAGTGTAGGGGAATGGGATAGAGAGAAGAATTAAGACATACCACATGTGGGCTGGGGAGTCAGCTCAGTGGAATAAGTTCTTGCCTGGCAAGCACAAGGTCCTGAGTTAAATTTCTGGCACCACCACAAAAAAAAAGGTATATCGCTTATCATGTACCGGTACATATTTTCTCTGGTGAAAGTTGTCATTCTATATGCCTAAAATGTATCAATAAATTTAATTTAAAAATCGATAAGCCTGTCAGCTTGGCAATGGTTGTGTGTGTGTGTGTGTGTGTGTGTGTGTGTGTGTGTGTGTGTATGTGTTTTACTATGGATTAAACCCAAGATCTTGCACCAAGATATGTCACAAGCCTTTCTTTGTTTCATTCTGGGGCAGGTTGTTTGTTTGTTTGTTTTGAGACATGGTCTTACTAAGTCTCTAAATTGCCTGACCTGGACTTGGACTTTGGATCTTTCCACATCAGCCTCCTGAAGTACTGGAATAACAAGTTTACACAACCGTGCCTGGATAGCCCATAGAATTTAATAGAGAGAAGCACCTCAGAGGAAGACACTCCCTCTTTTGATACAGATGAAATGTAGCCTAACAAAGAAAGAGCGATGGCAAGCTTATATTATAATGTGTATCTTCTTTTTTTAAAGCTAGAATCCAACTACCACAATAATTGAGAAATGTGTTTCAAGGTTTTCTAAAAATATTAGAGTGTATATAAAATGCTTCACTATTTCAATATACTATTTATGTAGTATACATACTTTGCCATTTTTAATGTAGTTTGAATGAATATTATTATCTTTCTAATTAGTTGGTGTTTTCACTCAGTCTCCTATATATGACGAAATATATTTCTGACAATATTGAGATGGCCATAGCAAAGACAGCTTGGTAGCAATGCTTGCAAACTGAGAAAAGTCCTGCATGAATGCTTTGTATTCTAGGCTGATTCATAAAGTGGACAGTACTCAGGATTAGTCATAACCTTTAGGTAGGAACAATGAAGATAACTGAGTTTGCATGTGAACAGCTATATATCACCTATATTATTAAAGAAAATATTATTTTTCAAAATAGGCTACAGTGTAATTTCATAGTAAAAACAACTGAGCTTGTGGCATAGAATGAAGAAATTCATTGTTCCAGCAGAAGCTGAGATTGGACATGATCCAGCAAAGGAAAATTGCTAGGTGCTGTTCAAACAAAAGACCAGATCATGAGTTCCACCCGTATCAGGACTTAGTACCTGAAGTACTCAGGAATCTCAAGAAAGAACAGTGCCAGACTCAGCAGGCCAGGGTGAAAGGTGAGATGAATCTGGAGATGATCCAGGAAATTTCAAATGAGAATCAGCTGGATTTACTTTTCCTAATATTTCTAGACTCCAAGATGAGGAGGAAATTCTATCTCCAGCTTTTCAGGCAAAAAAAAATGAGCATTTTCCTGGTACGACCAAACAGAAACTGAGCATTATAGTTAAAGAAACTAATTAAATTATGAGAGTAGATAAAACACATATTTGAATAAACTATAAGGTTTTTAAAGACATTCAACACCCAACTAAGAATGAACCACATAGGAAAAGCAAATCAGCTCCAGAAATAGAACTTCAAGAAAGACTACATTTTCTTAGGATATATGAGTATAATTATATTAAGTAACAAATGAAAATTTAAATATAGCCTGTCAAAATTTTTGAAATATAACAAAAGTAGTGCTTAGGGACAACTATATAGTACTGAGTTCATGCATTAAAGAGAAGACAATTTAAAATCAATAATCAAAGCTTCCACATAAGGAAACTGAAAAAAAGAAGAGTACATTAAATTCAAACAAGCAGAAAAAAGTAATGAAAATTGGAACATAAGTCAATAAATTAAAAGCAAAATGAATCAACAAAAGAATCAGCAACGTGAAAAACATATACTGAGACAACATACCCAACACACATAAGGAGGAAAGATTTATTAATGTTACTGTTTATAGTGGTTTCAGTCCATAATCAGCTGACACCAAGGCAGAGCGGCACATGGCACAGGGGTAAGAGTTCATAACAGTGCAAAACAGCAACAGCAACAAACGAAAACAAGACAAACATCTGTCTCTTATATTATACATAGGCTACTGCCCTAGAATGGTTGTGGCACTCACACCCTTAGTACCAGCCAGAACTATAACAAACCTTGCAGTGGACTCAGTAATCACACAACCTTGATGCTAGCATCACACTCTATATTCAGCTACCTCTGAAAAAGCACCTCCCCCTCAGGACTGTGTGAGGCATATAAGAGAATCTGGAAACAAGCCATAACACCAAACAACAATGAAAAATACACATTACGAATATCAGAAATGAATCATTCTATGGCCATTGAAAGGGTATAAAGAAATATGTTTCTGTCAGTACAATTCAGTGTTACTTAGCATGAGTGGGCCCCTGTGTTCAATATCTATTACAGAAAGAGGAGAGAGAAAAAGAGACAGATTAATTTTATAAGCAACTCTCCAACCACAAATTTGATAACTTGGATAAATGTTCCATTTTCTTGAAATTATTTTTTAAAATTTCACACACATATGCACACAAAAGTATAAACTGGAAGACTTATATTTAAAAAAATAGAACAATAATAAAAAATCTTCCAAGACAGAGAATACCAAGCCTAAATGTTTTCACTAGAAAATTCTACCAAACATGAGGAAAGAATGATACCAATTCTTAAAAATCTCTTCCAGAAAGCATAGTCAAAGAGAACTTCCTAACTTCTTTTGTGAGACAGAGTTATCCTCGCCCCAAATGAAAAGAAATGCAAGAAAGGAAAATTACAAACAATTCATTCTCATGCACATAGAAACAAAAATTCTCACAGATTTGTAAATCAAAGATCATAATGAATAAAATGAATGGAACATCCCAGCCATATCACGATTATATGAAGACAAATTTAGAAAAACATGTCATACTTATTTGTGATAAATACACTTATCAACCAAGAAATGCGGAATAGCTCCTTCAGCTTGATGATGAATGTATATGAGCATGCACATAAACACACACACACACACGTGTGCACACACACACATACACTACTGCTGTCAATTATCCTAAATGATGGGAAACTAGACTTCTTCTTGCAAAGGCCAGAAACAAAACATACCCCTTGTCCTCATTTTAAGTCAATCTCATTATACCAGAAGTGCTAGCTAATGGTGAGAGAGGGAGGTAAACAGGGAGAGAGGTAATCAATTTATGACAAATGAATTGTTAATTGTAGTCCAAACATTGGAAAACTTGATAATAGTTTTACTTAAACTTGGAGCTGAATGCAGTGGCATAAGCCTATAATCCAGCTCCTTGGTAGGCTAAGGCAGGACGATCACAAGTTAGTGGCCATTCTGTACCCTATCTCAAAAATGAAAAGAGAATGTAGGCATATATCCTGAGGGAATATGCTCAGTGTCCGATCATTTGCCTAGTTCGTGCAAGCTCTTGGACATTCTGTCGCCAACACAAATATGAATACGCATGCATGCATACACCTAGGACGTATGTGAGTACAGATGATGTGTATATACATCTGTGAGTACAGATGTGTTAGCACACATGTATGTACAGCACACATATCTTTTTCCTTGGGATCACTTTCTACTTTTCTTGCTCTTCTCATGTATAAAAACACAAAATCTTCTCAGTGCTTTTTCACTTTTATGTCAGTTGTTCAAAATCTTTGTGTCAGAAAAGTCACTGCTTCTGTGGTCTACTCATACATCAGCATTTTACCAAGTTCCCAAAATGACTCAAACACGATCACTGTGCTGCACCTTTCTATCTTCATTTAACTTTCCTTTCAACGTACTTACATATTTTTATAGAATGCTAATTTTTAAATATAATTATTCTATTTAAGATATATTACTCTCCTTAGTCAGATAGATTCTAGGTTCAATAAAACTGTATTTAATGTTCTTCAAGCCTCTAAGCTGAATCAATATTGTTAGTTTAATATGCTCTTGCTCAGGCTGTGGTTCTTTTTCATGAATAATCTATGTCGTAGACACTCACAATTTGGCGTATATTAGCAACATGTAGAGACAACCTTACTTAAAATAATCCAAGTCCATGGATTGCATTATGCTCCCAAATCAACCAAAGACCTTCTTGCTACACAGCAATCAGGTACCTGATTTAAAAAGTAATTTTCTATACATTGCTGATTTCTTGTTTCAGAACTTTTGTTTATTTTTATGGCCGGCTCAGCCTGCCCTAAGGGCAGGGCTGGAGCCACATGTGGTGTCCGGGATTGAACCGCGGTCCCTGCAGCCGCCTGCAGGCACTTTAGACCACGGAACCATCCTGCCGGGCCCACATTGCTGATTTCTAAGATCAGAGGAAATAAGAGAAACTAACCCACAGCACCTCATTCGGGAGGAAAATCTGCTTGTAAAGTCCATGTGTGTGTGGTGGAAGATCGTGGAAATTTCTTGAAGTTAAATGTGAATGTTGTCATCTTTATCAGGAGAGCTGAGCAAGCCACAAGAAAGGAGAGCTAAACTTGAAGCTCTTGCATAACAAAAATCTCTGGTTTAAAAAAGAATTAACTGTTTCAAGCTGATATTTTCTTCAGCATCAGCAAACAACGTTGAGCTAACTTCAAGGAAAGGGGCCCAAAGCAGGTTGTTAGATTACACAAGGACTCTAAAAATACTGAGATGGCTTCCAGTTGGCAACGCCATCCTAAATAATTAAAGACTTAATGAAGGAAGATGACAGGGTGGGTCCTGTGAAACAGCTCAGGCTCTGACAATTGGAAGGAATAAATGAATTATGCTCTCATTGGAGAAGTTAAACACACAACATGGAAGGTTGCATGGAGATATCCAAGAGTCTCACGAATTACAATCAAACAAACATGAGTTCTTAATCAAAGATCCCCATACATGAGAGAAAAGAGTTCATCATAAATGAGTCAGTAGAAAAAGCACAATACCCATCTGCTTCCAAGGACTTCAGATAGTGACATTATGATGATCACAACATAAAATTTCTACAATTGCAATGTTTAAAAAAAAAAAAAAGAAGACTCAAGTGCAGAAAAGCAAGACAGTAATAAAAAGATGATCATAGATTTGAAAGGCAGCCAAATTAAAATTTTAGAAATAGAGAAATGTGATTTGAAGTTAAAATTCCAAAGGGTATGTTTAATAACAGATTGGACACAACTGACGTGAGAATTGTTGAGTGGGAAGAAAGATTGAAGGATGTTTGCCAGGATGCAGTACAGAGAATAAGATGCAAAATAAGAACAAAAAGATTTAAAATATGGATGGAATGAGACTATTTCATGTATCAAATTGAAATCCTAGCAAAAGAGAGACAGTGGATGATGGGAAATTTCACAGATGACAGCTGGAGCATCTTTCATGGATTGATGCCAACAAAAGTCCACCAGATATTCTTTAACATGGTTATAGATAAGTAAATTACAACAAGTTCACATAAAGGAATATTACAGAGCAGTCAACAATTGAGTGAAACACTATAGAAGTCAATAAAAATATTCCCTAGGAATGTATTATCATATTGACAACCCCCAATATCCTCAGTACCTTCAATGATAAGCCTATGAAAAGGAGGTGGCAGCATAAAGATCTTAAAGGTCATCTGGAAGTTCCTTTCTCAGAATACACTGTGCAAATCAAGATTTTCAGCCCAATTCCTTCACAGGAGTTTGACCTTTCTCAACATCCCCATAGCTGCAACAGGCCTCAGCTTGTCTCTGTTCTACCACACTGAGCAGGCACTGTGAGCACTTCTGAGCAAGTCAGCTAAATTGATGCTGGCCTACTTTGGTGATGTAAAAAGATAGGCTGCTAGTAGCTCGGAGGTTAGTGTAGCTACGACAGTTCAGGGAGCTATAGGAACCATATTGCCATACCTCCACACTCTGCGTGCTGAGATGAGTTGGATACAGAACAGACTCAACATGAAAAGCAGACCTTGAGGGCCTCCCCTGCCTTGTAAAGGACATTGTGACTGAGTAATGAGTGACACGCTGTAGGACAGCAGAGTACGTGGTCCAGCTGACAGCCACATGCTGGGTGAGGACATAATCCAGCTGATGCCCTTCTCCACTTCTATGATCTTCTCTGCCATCCTGCCCTGCTTGACCTGCAGTGAGCACACACACACACACACACACACACACACACACACAGAGATAAATTAAAGAGTGGGCATGGTATACATCCAAAGCCTGGTTATACTGACCACCACTGTGAACATCATAGCAAGATAAACCAAACTCAGTGATGTAAAGGTAGACAGAACCTACCTGGTCTTCCTGGCCACGCAAGAGAGAACAGTAGAGGAGTACATGGTTCTCGTGACCATGGCTTCAGTAATGGTGTATGTTTCCTTACGCCACCCATCACTGAGTGAGTACCAGTGACTCTTTACCTTAATAGAAATATGCAATATAATTCACATCCATTGGGACGCTGGTCATGATAACCATTCTGAACCTAGACTCTACCTTCCCTACCTCAAAACTCCCCCAAAAGATATTTGAGCACACATGCAGCTTCTATGTTTTCTAAAGTTCTAGGGGTTAAGATTTCAACGTAAGGGTATTTTGAGGGAGCTACACGCACTTTTTATTCAGGGCATAACACATGGCGATGAACATTTTAAGGATGAGCACACTGAGGAAGTATCTCTCCCATAAAATTTTAGTTGTACTTCTACCCAGACTCAGGGAGAAGCTCAATGAATACCTGAAAAGTAACTTAAAGAAATCCAACAGCCTTCAAAATGGAGACAAAGTCTATATTAGGCTCCTACTCAATGCCTAGAGAAAAATTTGGGAGCAGACTGTATTTGTTCCATATGGGATATAATAGAAAATCTTACAAAATGACTGAATGCATTCTCTATTTTGAGGGAAATGGGTTATCATCTTATTATCTTAAGGCTTGACATTAATTTATCTTAAATATATTATATACTTAATCAATATGTTATGGTTTCTTACAGATGAGGCATTTAGATCATCTTCTTAAATGTTTCTTCTGCCATATTTTGAAATGCTAGTTGCAATCAGGCAATAAACCGACATGCAACTAAAGAAGCCCTACACAGCTGCTAGAATAATCTTCCATAAGCGTTGTTTGGATAACATCATTCCGTCTCTCAGAAAGCTATGGTGGCTTTCAACTTCCCTTTGTTCTAAATATGAACTAGGAAATATGTGCTCCAAGGCTGGGAAAAATCAAGTTCACCTAAAATGACGATTGGCCAAGAAAGCCTGAAGGAGCATGCATTCACATCGCTGGCCTTCGTGGCAACTACTGCTACCAATCAATTATCACTTTAACCTCTGTTAATTTAGAGTGTGTGTGTGTGTGTGTGTGTGTGTGTGTGTGTGTGTGTGTGTTCTCTTTGACTCATCCTTCTGTTTTCTTCCTCTTTCTTCTTCTCTATTTCCACTCCCCATGTTCAATTTTATCAAATCCTTACCATATTCAGATGGGCTCAGTCTTCCTATAAAGGCACTTAAAACTTTCATACATTTAACTTTTATTAACATGTTTTTAATCTTGTTGTGTATATTGTAGAATCTTATAGGCGCCTGAATGTATTTTAAGAATTCAAAATTTCATTGCTCTGAATTATGCAGCAACAGACCTTATTCACTATAGTAGCAAGTGGTTTAACTTTACATGTAGAAAGGTAAAAGCATGTAAGTCACTAAGGAGCTGCTACTCAGGATAGATTATTCCAGGCATCAAAATAATACTTTTTTCTGGCATTTTTAACAACGGCTCAATATCGCAATTTATTTTCTCACATATTTAAACAATTACTACTTACAGAGTATTTGGTATTTCCTGAAGTTTGAAATTTATTTTCTTCTTTTAATTGTTAAAAGAAATATATGTTTTCATATTATTAAAGAATCATCTAGTGTTATCCCTTTATTAGGTAGAAGACATCTTTCAAAAGAAGTCTTCTCATGTCAGTGAGTTAAGCTACAGTTTGGGTAAACCATAGATTAAATGGACAGTTGCCAAACTGTGATTTATTCTCCTTGGTTTTCTGTGATAAGCCAATTGTTTCTTCCATATGTTATCTTTTTCATCTGCTTATGTTTTGCTACACTTACACCTTAAACACTCCTCCCAATCGAAAGTCAGAATAGTGTTAAGCCATGTCATTACATCTAAAGTATCCTTCTCACTCGATTAGGAGTTTGGTTTGTCTTTCTTTTCATGCTCTCTTTTAAATTTTTCTTCCCTTGCCATGTTGTTTAACAAAAAGAAACGCATGCAAACTGTAGAAATCCCTCATCAAGTTGCAAGTTATACACTTTGGTGGGTGTGACTTGTAAGTACCTAAACCCAGATGGCAAGCTATGTAATTGCTCCAGGAAGATATATATGCCCTAACCTCTGAAAACTGTAAATATGGCAACCTACATGTAAAGGAGTTTTTAAATGCACTGTAATTAAGGTTACAGAACTTGAAATAAGGAGATTTTCCTACATTAGTTAATAACATAACCCCAAGCAGAAAGAACTCTCTGTGGGAGTGACAGAGATACAGCAAGAGAAAGCAGAAGTTAAGAACATCTAAATGTGCCCTTGTTGATTTGAAGACAGAAAAGACAAATAGTTCAAAGCGTGAGTATATAATACAGCAATTCACAAGTGACAGTCAGTAAGGAAATAGCATGGCTGCTCCACAAATGCAAAGAACTAAATTCTTCCAGTAACCCAAGTGAGGTTATGTTGTGGCTTATATACAGATGTCACCCAAAGACCCGTGGGGACATAGGTGGGACTTTTGGCAGGTTACTGGACCTCAGGTGTGTGATGCTGGGATCACGGATACAGCCCTGGGGTTGGTTTACAATGTGATGCTAAGATGCTCACGCCAAGTGCGAAGGTCTCCTGCCATAAGTGGGGAGCCTAGATAGGATGCAAAGGTCAAAAAGGGTCACTGCAGTGTGCTTGCATTCTCTTTGCTACTTTGCTGTTTTGTTGCCTACTGCTATGCTACTTCACCTGGGAGCCAGCCATCTATGGACTGAACCTTCTGAAAGCTCTGAGCTACAATCAGCCTTCCTCCTTCACCTTTAAGTGTTTCATCTTAGGAACAAGAAAAGTAAGACGACATAGAAGTAGATTCTTTCTCAGAGACTGTACATAAAAGTTCGTGCTAGGGCTTGGCGGGATGGCTCAGTGGTCTAAAGTGCCTGCTTGGGAAAGCTTGGGCAGCTTCAGGGACCGAGGTTCGGTCCCCGGCACCACATGCTGCGCCAGCCCTGCCCTTGGGGCGGGCTGAGCCGGCCATAAAAATGCGTGAATAAACAAATAAAGGTTCTGAAACAAGAAAAAATTAAATAAAATAAAAAATTCTTTAAAAAAAAGTTCATGCTAGTTTACAACTTGTGATACAAAACAAAAGAATAAAGGCAATGTCTGAACTCACCCTGATTTTTGATATGCAGAACTGAGTGGATAAGCATGTTTTATCCCACTAAATATGTAGCTTATTACAGCAGCAATGAAGTCTTTCTGAGAAGATTCTTTGGAAAATCAAGAACAGCAAGAAATAAAACACACTATGGCCAGGAAAATGCAAAATAATTTTCAAGAAAATACCTTAAATTGGTTTAGTTAGCGTTCTTCCACGTAGGGTCTTGTGCAAGTGTTTCTTTAGAAAGAGGGCTTCAAGTAACAGGCATATTGTGTAAGCACACTTCAGGAATGCAAGGAGGGACGTGGTGTCACAAGTGGGAGACACTGACTTCTAATCCAGTCTGATGGAGGCCTTGTGGTACTCTGCAGAAAGTTCTGAAGTTGGTTGTCCCTTCAAAATTATTCTGAATCAGAGCAAAGGGTTTGGATATTTATACTCATAGTTCAAGTAATAATGGAGTTGGTGAGATGGCACCGACCTTGAAAGAGATTATTTTCTTAAATACCCTTAGAGAGTTTTTTTTTTCCTAGCAGCACTTATAACAGCAAAAAGATTAAGGTTTTCATTCCATAAGGAAACATGGTATCACATCATAGCACCCACTACATGGATGCTGTTCCAAAGGACTTGAAGCTTATGTTGTAGTATAACAGATTACATCTTACACACAAGAAGTTAACTAACATAAATAAGATCCATGACCAAGGTCACTCAGTCAACAGATTTTAAAATGAATTGCTAAGGGCCAGCCAGACAGATCAGTGGACTAAAGCACCTGTTAGGCAGGCATAGCGACCAGGGTTCGATCCCCATCCTGCCATGCTGCCCCTGCCCCCGCACAGGGCACGCCGAAACTGCAGTTGAGACTGGGTGTGGTGGCACGTGCCTATAATCCCAATGCTTGGGAAGATGGAAACAGGAGGATCACGATGATTCTGATCTGTGTAGTGAGATCCTGTAGACCCTGTAGAGCCTGTATTAAAATATAAATAAGTAAATAAATCTAATTGCTAAAATGTTATACATACTAGAACATAACTGCATTGTAGAACTTTAGTTACATAACCTTTACTGTTTTGTAAGAATTTTATCCTTCTCAGTTTAATATCCTTATTTGTACCCAAAAGTTTAGCCCATTATGGTGAACATATTTGGTGTGGCCATTGGAATATGTGTTCTGTCTTTGTTTTGTATCAGTTAATGTTCAAGCCATTTCAATGCTTTTCAGATCGTTTAGGTCTTTAATAATTGTGTTATTTTATCAATTCCTAAAAGAAAGTTAAAGTTTCTGAGGTGGACTCATGATTGTTAACCTATTTCTTTAGTCCTGTCATTTTGGAAATACTTAAGCTAGCTCTCATTTTTATGGCATATTCTCTCATGTTTTCAGTTGTGATAATTGTTCTGAACTCTGTCCTCTGGCTTGTTACATAGATAAGCAACCTCATGGGTATTCTAAAGGATGTGCACCATATGTCCCTTTGTGAAGGCTGAAGGGAGATTTGCAACATGTTCTTGTAGCAATGTGCAGAGTTCCTCCCCAAGGATCTCTGGATTACTTTGAAATAAAAGGTTTTGGGGACTGTAAACTGCTTTGGTTCTTGACAGTAGGGAAATACTGTCATAACTGAAGTTATATTTTTGGAAACACAGCTTAGGAATTTTTCTGTTGTGTAGAACAGAAAACATCTGATAGACTGTCTATGGTCTGATCCCTAGGAACTCCGTGGGCAGCGAGCCACTCCCAAAAGTCTCTATGAGCAAAAGCATTCTTACTGCTTTTAACTCTTTGCTGACTTATACTTAGCAAAAGCTCACCTTGTTTTTGACAACTAAGTGTGCCCAAACAACCAATGCTATTCTGGAAAGATATCACCTCAGAAATTAGGGAGAGCACTTCAGTGTTAACAACCTTTCTAGTCATCTGTAGCCTAGAAAAAAAAAAAAAAAAAAAACAGCCACAGAGATTTTGAAATATGTAACTATTCCTCTTGTTAGTTAACTGGTCAGGGAACCTGGTCAGGGCATAGTGCCTAGGGTTTCCATACCCTAGACAAACCTTTTGCCACTAAGCTTTACCCATAGACCATAAGGGAGCATCAGTGGAACTTGTGGAACATGTTAAAATGTGAGTGCATACATTGCACATGGTAAATCCAGAAACACTTGCCTATCTCCTTCACTATTTGGATTTCATCATCCACCTCTTGCCAACAAACTGAAATTTTGGTTGCATTATATGTAAGCCATTAAATGCAATAAAGTCAACCAACCATGTATGCTATTAGAGCCCCAATTTCTGGAGATTTTTTATTGTCCAGAGTGGGGGAGAGGGTTCATGTTACCCGGTAAGTGAAAGCTAAGCATTCTGTTAAATATCTTATCAGACACAGTACAGAGCCTCTCAACAAAAAATTATCCAGTGTAAAATGTGAATAATGCTAACAATGAGAAACACCTTAGACAATACTACGATTGAATTCCAGGTTAGCTTTAATGAGAATAAAGAGGAAGTGGTGGTCAATCTCTAAGAGAACAAGAATCCCCTTGCATGGTAGCTAAGTGTGACTATTACACGACTTTTCAAGCAGAAATCAGCTAGGCTTGGGCCCGGCAGGATGGCTCAGTGGTCTAAAGCGCCTGCTTAGGAAAGCTTGGGCGGCTGCAGGGACCGCGGTTTGATCCCCGGAACCACATGCTGCGCCAACCCTGACTTCGGAGCGGGCTGAGCCGGCCATAAAAATAAATAAACAAACAAGCAACAGTTCTAAAACAAGAAAAAAATAAAATAAAATAATTTTTAAAAAAGAAAGAAATCAGCTAGGCTTCTTCAGCACTGGAGAGCAAACTGTTTTAATTGATGAGGAACTTCAGAAAAGCGCAAGGATTCGAGATTCTTAGTTTTGTTTGGTTCTACTTAAACACCTGCATTGAAAGTTTTAGAACCCCATTCTTTGCAATCAGTGGTCTCCCATATGAAAAAAAATCAGCAAAAAGTCAAATTTAACAACAAGTAAACTCCACCAATCCACACAGTTACATTTCTGATTTTTATTAATCATGTACCTATAAAAATAATACATTTTTAGGGATACCATGGAAGTTTCTGGCTGTTGGGCTGTGATTTGAATTGAGAAATAATGGACTTGTGATAGTATGTTTTTTTAATAAGCCCTTATGTCCATGAAAATGCATTTCATCTCATATTCAAATCATTTTGAGTATAATGCTGTCATATGAGCAAGTCATTGGAATGCCATAGTCAATTTTCTACTGCTGCATCAAAACACCTGAGAAAAGCAATGTATCAGATTCAAGGCTCCATTTTAGTTCCTAGTTGCAGCAGCTTTAAACCTTAGTCTCTGAGCCAGTTGCTTTGGGCCTGAGGTGTCACGGTGAGCACATACATTGCACATGGTAAATCCAGAAACACTTGCCTATCTCCTTAACTATTTGGATTTCCTCATCCAAATAGTTAGGCATGATTGAGGACACTGCTTCAATCAGGTAGTTGGGAAGCAAAGAGAAAAAGAAGAAAGTGCCATGGTCCCAGGACACCCTGTAAGGACATAGTCCTAGTGACCTAAATCCTCCAAACAGGCCCTCCAGTCTACTGGTCCTCCCATTCGTGCTATGCCTGACATACAGGCTTTGGGGAACATTCAGATCGACAGCAGCTCCCAAGGCATTCCCTTCTACTGGTTCTTCACCACGCTGAGTCACTCTTTCTAGATTAACTGTGACACCACTTCAAGCAGAGCGACACTGTCATCTACTTTCAGTTGGTAGCAAGACCAGAACCATGTTTCAGGCAGGGCTAAACAATCTCAACATCTATCATGAGCAATCTCATTTCTGCCACTCAACCACTTTTGTTACCAAGTCTAAAGTTATTCTGGATTCAATATGAAGATAGCACTGAGACAGCCATTGAAATAGAAATATAGTATAGGAGGCTGAGGACATAGCTCCTGCAGTTTAAGCACCTGCCTTTCAAGCACAAGATCCCTAGTTCTGTCCCTAGTATTGCATGCCAAGCCTCCCCCAGAACACACTGCGCTTGCCCTGAAACTAGGAATGGTGGTTCACACGTGTAATCCCATCACTGGAGAGGCTGAGACAGGAGGGTCACTATGAGTCTGAACTGTATAGCGAGACTCTGTAACAAAATTTTTAAAAACAGAAATTAAATATAAAGAACTATTGAGGTATGATAAGGGACCAATGATAAGATTAAGAGAGCACTGTGTTTCCTTAGGGCTGAGGAGAAAAGTGTGAAGACAGACAAGCAAGGGATGAGGCTTCATCCGTAATACCTCCAGATTGCACTGGAGAAAGCATAGCAGCATTCTTCTTGAAGGCAGACAAGTTATGGGATTTTCCCTAACACACAGCTAGCTTTTAGTTACTAGGTACATAGAGATCAGATGTGTGGGCACAATACAGAGTCATTGACTAGCTACAAGGACTTAAGGGTGTACAGGTGTTGCATGGACACACAACTTAACACAATGTGCGGAGGGGGCAGTGAGGAGGTGGTCTCCAGGCCAAGACTGGCTGGTAGTTTTCCATGGCGCTGCACACCAGGGACACATAGCTGATCCAGGGAACAAGCGGATGTTCCCCTACCTTTTCTGATCATGCAGCTGCCAGAACCAGCAGTGGAATCCCCTTCCTCAAGAAATGTTCATTTAGGGCCCTCTGCTGAGAAAGTCTGACACTGTGTTAACTGTTGAGGAGAAAGGCTGCAAGACATTCTGTCCATGGATATAGAGCAGGTATTGAAGTGTAAATCTTTAGCTGAGAGGCAGTAAATTGACTCCAGGTACTTCTACCCTTCACTCTCTCCTCTTTCCAATTCATTTATTGAACCAACCTTGTCAGGAGAAATTATCATGTCTTAGAAAGTCGTTAGTTCTGGATATGACACACTGAGTTAGACAAAGCCTCTGTCTTCATAACATTAATTCCTAGCCAAGAAGATAGTAAAAACCAAGCAATCAATAATATATCCTAAGCTAATGAATAAGTAAAAGACTATGTTTCTCAAGGAATTCTTCCTCCAGGAAAGACAGCAGGCACACTAGCAACCAATATTCTTCCAGTTATTGGTCAAATAACAGTGTTGAATAATTTCCCTGTATGAAATTACCCCTTAAATCCCTGCATAGCTGCAGATTAAACCAATCAAGGCCACATTCAATAACAAGCATGCAATTATTGCATAAGATATGAAGAAGGAAGCTTAATTGTTTTGACTGGGTACTCTCAGAGGAGAATGGGGAAAAGCTGTTTCTTAGTTGGGAATTAGGGGTTAAGGGAAGCTAGAGGAAACTACAAATTCTGAACACCGCAAGTAAATTTGTTAATTATTTCTGACCTGCTCTTTGCAAAATATTTGATGAACATGGTTGAGATTGAAGTTGGAGAGTGCTTGGAACTTTGTAGCTGAGACGTTTGACTGTGCAAATTGGACCAAAACAGAACCAATGATTAACCACTCTGGACTGTTCCAGACCCTGAAAGATGAATTATTTATTCCTTCTCTTATTCTTCCTCTCAGAAGGTCTCCGTGGGACTGAGGAGATAGCTAGGTGGCCTACACACCTGCCTGGCAAGCACAAGGACCCAGGTTTGATCCTTGGTACCACATGCCGTGCAGATCCTGGAACCCTGGACACACTGAGCTGGTCATGAGAATCAGGCATGGTGGAGCAGACCTGTAATCCCAGAGCTGGGGAGGCTCAAACAGGAGGATCAATATGATTCTGAGTTTTCTAGCAAGACCTTGTACCAAAGGGGGGGGGGAGAAGGAGAGAAGAGGCATCTGTGCCTTTTCAGCTTGTCATCTTGTCTCACTTGCCCTGGACCTTCCTACAGACAATTCCCTTTGGCCACTGAGAGTACACTGTAGAAATAGAAAGACTTGCACAGCCTGAAGCAGTCCACCAAGGCCTGCGTTTTAGGTTCCACTTTTAGGTTCATTTGTCTTTCGTACTGAGCTGTTTTCCCTCAGACAGTCATTAGAAACAAAATGTTTTAATTTCCATCTGGCACTTGTTTTATTTATCATTATTTTTACTAAAAGCTGGCAGAAAAAAAGCTGAATCTTTAGTGTACTCCCTCAGAGGCACACATATGAGATAGTGTGAGACAAATACCTTGCCCAAGACCATCTAAGGTATTGGTGGCAACTACGACTTAAATTCAATTTTTACTCTGCCATGATCATCTAAGTATGTACTGTACATAATAATTTTGTCCTTCGGGATGGTACAGGGAAAACAAAATGAATAATCAAATAAATTTGGGAGTCACTAAATACTATATCATTGTCTTAGAAATTAGATTGTGTATTTGTATTCTGAAGGCTGTAGAAAACGCATGGTTTGAAAGAAGAAATTTTTGTTCAAATTCATTCATTCACCCAAAAAGTATGTACTAAGTTCTCACCAACTTCAAGGCTTTTCAACCACAACAAAGAACAAGTTCAATGAAATGTGACTCCTTTGAGAAGTGGCCAAAGACATACATGTCCATATTGTACTAGCAATGGAGGACAGCAGATGGCATCGCAGAAGCTGACAGAGACCAGATCATCCCATATTGAAAAGACTTGACTGATGTTAAACTTATTTAACAACAATCTTTTTACTGCCATGATAAATATATCATGCTGACCTACACTGCACTGGGCCCTCCATGTGGAAAGGGAGGACCTCCAGAGGTGAGATCATTTCACAGTCATTATGACTATGATAGACCCTTCCCCTTACTAGCTGCTCAATAAAGTATTAATTATGTTGATTAAAGTCAAGAGGAAATATAAAGCAACCACACTTGATAGAAGTTCAAGAGAAGTGAAAATGTCTAACACTGGTATTTGAAAAATGTGATCCTTAAAAAATATATGGTTCCTCCTATATCTGCCATGATAACAAAAGACGACAGAGTCAGATCATTATATTCAGAGAGGTGTAACTAGGAGAAGTGAGTGACTGAAACAGAGTAGACCCTAAAAACAACATGGCATCAAAGGGAATTTCTCATTATTCAAAAGAAGTAGAAAACTATTCCAGAGACATTTTTCTCCACAAGAAGGATGTATTTATCAACTGAAAGCAGGATAATATACTCTCTTCTAACTGTAAGATTTTAAGGTTCTGTTTAGGAAAGAATTTGGAAACAGAAAATAATTAGACAATACCCTCTTTGATCTCCTTTTTCAAAGTACTGGACTATTCAGTAATGAAAATAGCTATACACTCAAAGTTTGTGTATAGATTCGATTCAATCCCAATAAAAACACCATGAACAGAACTCACAGAACTACAGAAAGCATTCCTAAAGTTCATTTGGAACCAGAAGAGACCTACAATAGCAAAAGAAATCCTGGGCAACAAAGGCAAGACAGGAAGTATCAGAATTCTTGACTTAAAATTGTACTGTAAACAGCCTGGTACTGGGGGGGAAACAACAGATCTAAAGGTCAGCAGACAGATTAGAAGAACGAGACATAACTCCAAACCCACCCAACTACCCCAACCACTTTATCTTTTTTTTTTTTTTTACTTTATTTATTTATATTATGGCCAGCTCAGATTGCCCTAGGGGCAGGGCTGGCGCACCATGTGGCACCAGGGATCGAACCACAGTCCCTGGGGTTACCTAAGCTTGCCTAAGCAGGTGCTTTAGACTGCTGAGCTATCTTGCCTTCCCCAACTACTTTATCTTTGATAAAAAGGGCTAAATATGTACACTGGAAGAAAGAAAACCTTTTTAATCAAGGGCACTGGAAAAACTACCTTTGCCTAAGCTGAAGATTAAAGCTGGACTGATAAATTTCACCATGCAGTAAACTAAAATTGAAGTGAATCAATGAGTCGAATATTAAAACAGAAACACTGAACATGATGGAAGAAAAAACCAGTAAAACTCTGCAACACATAAGCGCAGGCAAAGATTTCATTTAAAAAAAAAAAAAACCCATACTTACAGGAAATACTACAAAGAATTAACAACTAGGATTATGTCCTAATAAAAAATATATATAGCAAAATTAATTGACAATAGATTGGTGCTACACCCCACATAGTAAGAAAAACTTCTACCTAGTTGTCCCTTAGCCAAAGAACTAATATCTAGGGCCCTGCGGGATGGCTCAGTGGTCTAAAGCCCCTGCTTGGGAAAGCCTGGGCGGATTCAGGGACCTCAGTTTGATCCCCAGCACCACATGCTGCGCCAGCCCTGCCCTCTGGGCGGGCTGAGCCAGCCATAAATATGAGTGAATAAACAAAGGTTCTGAAATTAGAAAAAAAATAAATAAAATAAAAAATTTCAAAAAAGAACTAATATCTAGAATATATAAAGAATTGAAGA